>JAQQSV010010902.1:0-13149 GCA_028646515.1 Pseudochirops corinnae | reverse complement strand
ATAACAGTCTCAGGTATATGATAACTGACTGGAGTGATTATCTTCAAAGTCCCAAACTGCGAATTTTTAACCAACATGAAGAAATTAAAGAGTGATTGGTAGGATATCAAGTGAGAAATAGAATCTTTAAAAACTATGTAGCTTTATGAGATGATCTGGGATGGGCAGAGTATAGCACGATGATCATTTTCCTAGGTGTAGACAATAGGTTTCTCATAATGTAGCTTAAGATCACCTTAGTTTTTTTGTCCACTGGTTCAGACTATTGAACCCACTTAAAACCCCTGTATCTTTTTCCATTGAACAACTTTGGCCACATGACCCTCATTTTGTATGTTTAAAGTTGACTTTTTTAACCTGAATATAAATTTTTTTACATTAAATTTCATCTTATTAGATTGAGCCCAACTTTCTAGCCTATTGAACTCTTTGGGGGATCCTGGCTCATCCAACAAGTTAGTTCTCCCTCCAGATTTCTGTCATATGAAAATTTGGTAAGTATACCATCTATGCATTTATCCAACTCATCAACAGAAATGAAAATGAACCTAGAGCCAAGCATAGTTCCCGGGATTTCTACACAAGTCTTCCTTGCAAGTGATAGAGCAACCTTAACAATTACTTTTGGGGATCCAACTTTTAGCCAATTTCAGCTCCACCTAACTCTGCTCTTGCTTAGCCCACGTCTCTCTATTTTGTCTGTAACAATAGCAGAAAAGAATTTGTTAATTGCTTTGATAAGAATTTAGTAGCTACATTTATTGTATTTCCCTGGTCTTCCTTTCTGGGAAACTTGTCAAGAAAGGAAATATGACTATCCTGGCATGACCTATTCTGATAAAGCCATGATGGGCTCTTTTATGGTACCCCCCTTCATTTTCTTAGATGTTTACTATTCTCCCTTTAATAATATTTTGAGAGTATTACTAACAATCAAAGTCTAGCTCAGGGACTTCCAGGATCAGGGAATGTGTCACATATAGCCCTCTAAATGTAACACAATAGAGTTTTTACAAAGGAATATTTACTTCAAAAGATATTGCACAATATTCAGATATATTACCCTACCAACTTACGGGAAGCATAATTTTCTTTCCCCATGCCACCTCAATCTCTGGAGAGGGGAAAAAGATTGAGTTCATAACTTAGCTCAGTTTCTATAAAGCATAGTCTCAGTTTCAAGTCTACCCCCCACCCACTTGGGCTCCAGTCCTAGGGTTCCATACTAGGCCCATTGGCTGCACCATATTGCCTGAAATCTTGACTCCAAGGTTGACGTAGTTTGACTTCTCAGTCTGTGGGCATCACCCTCAGCACTTTAACTGAAGACAAACAACACAGATCAGAAACAAATACCCCTAGGCTCATTTCTTAAAGCCAGGGCAAAAGAGAAAGAGCCCTTCCTCTTTTGTAAATTCAGTTCATGATAGCCTAAAAGATGTCAGAAAAAAAAAAATGAATAAATGCCATATTCTTGACACTTTTAAAGACACAAGCAGCCAATCAAAGGAGGTTATACCTACCCATGAGGGAGAGGACACAGTAGGCTCCATGTCAGACAAACTGGGCATGTTCAAAAGACAAGCTATATAAAGATATAAACTTTAGTCATAATATCATTACACATTTTAATCTACAATACAATGGTGCTCCTTTCTACTTTATCAGATAGGATGCTCTCAATGAGTACTTTTTGGGAGTACAGGAAATGAATTTGTCTGTCCCCTAACCTCCATCCTAAGCTTAAGGTGGCTCGGATTTAGATTCCCAGGGTAAATGTGTCCTAAAAAAATTATAGAAGGAACAGTGGGAGAAGGCTTCACAATTCTGTGCAAAGAATTGCATCTAGGGAAAATATACTAGGGGTAAAATGAATAGCCAGTTTATGAGTTGGGGATGTTTCAGAAGAAATGATAGAGGCAGGATAAAGAAGAAAATTGTTCAGGGACAGATTGGTATAATGGAAAGAGTGGTGTGGAATGAAGGAAAGAAGAAAGGAAAGAAGGAAACAAGGAAGGGAGAGAGAAAAGAAGGGAGGAAGAGAGGGAAAAAGGAAGTGAGATAGGGAGGAAAGAAGGGAGGGAGGGAGGAAGGAATCAATCATTTATTAAGTATCTACTCTGTGACAAGCACTGTTATTGTCACATTTTTTCCCTCACAACCACCCTAGGAGGTAGATGCTATTATTATCTCTGTTTTACAGATGACTAAACTGAGTTAGCCAAAGTTAAGTGACTCACCCACAAACACACAGCTGGATTTGAACTGAGGTTTTCCTGACTTCAGGCCCAGTACTCTGTCCACTGTACCACCTGACTGCCTTTACTTGGAGGCAAAAGCCTGACATGTTTCAATTATTTGAGCTTACAAATTCTGGAAAGCACTTCACTTAGAGTATTTTGGCCATCTGCATAGTTTGTTCAAATATTCTCTGTACAGAAAATCTTGTCATCCAGTTAGTTGCTGGGCATTTGTGAAAGGTAGTGTTGCTCATCTTTTGCCAATATCCTGAATAAAAGCAGTCCTCTTTGAGTAGAGAATTTGTGATTATGACTCCGTGGTCACAGGACATAGGGTGTTGGCAAAGAAGCACCCTTATCAGGAATTTAGGACAAGTAACAACAGCTCTTCACATTTCTGCTCAGGAAACATAGATGGCTTTTGATGTGGAACACTTCTCCTTTTTCAATGAGAAGAAAACTTCACAAGTCAGAAAGACAGTGTGGATGGGCAGACAGATCACTAGACTTGAAGTTAGAAGACCTGGGAATGATGTTTATAAGGTAGTAAACTGAGGAATGTCACTTTAAGTCTGAGGCTGTTTTTCCTGGAAAGTGGAAATAATGATCCTCGTATTGCCTGTTCCACAGGCACAGTACTTTGTCAACCTGAGAATATTTTATCCATCTATCTAGCTAGCTAGCTATTTGTCTGTCTGTCTTTCTGTGTGTCTATCTACCTATCTCTTTATCTTTCTTTCTATCCATCTATCTGTCTATCTATCTATCTATCTATCTATCTATCTATCTATCTATCTATCTACCTATCTATCTATCTACATTTCTCTCTGTCTCTCCTTAGCTACACACATACACACACACACACGCACACATACACACGTAAATTATTCTTTTAGCCCCTGGATTAGGTGATAATAAGCTAAAGAAGAAACTTAAGCATAAAACTGAGTTTAAAAGTGAAGAAATGGTCTAAACTCCATTCAGAGCCCAAATTTGATTTTCACTGTTTAACACCAAAGGGAATTTCCCTTAAGCTGTGGATTTCCCTACCATGATATGTGTCTGAGTGAACTCATTGCCACTGGAGCCAAGAGGATTGAGACGTGGAATGATTGCTTTGTTCCAACTGCGTTACCAAAGTCATCTAGAGTAATGAGAGGCTTTCCTTCCATTGATAGCCAACAAAGCTCCAAAGTTCTTTTTGTATTGATTTCTTTCAGCACCTAGGATAGTATTTCACATATATTGGGCCTCTGAGAAATGTCAACTGCTTGATGGCATTTTAAAAAATTATCCTTTTTTTCTTTAGTTTTTTAATAGCAACAAATATTGAGCACCTACTATTTACCCACTATAATACAAGATCCTTTGGAGGATTCAAAGAAGTATAAGAGAAAAGCTGCCCTCGAGGAGTTTATAATCACTATCTTAAATGAAGCAATAATGGATAACAAAAGAGAGACAGTATATGATTAAATGCTAAATTGTGTCATATAAATTTTGGAAGAGTTCAAAGAAAGAGATTAATGTTATTAATCTACTTCACCTGTAACTCTTCCTCTTCATTCATGTATGCAGATGTTATCCAGCCATCAGGACTCAGGTTAAACACTACCTCTTCCATGAAAACAGCTTACAAAGTGAATAGAGCACCAGCCCTGGAGTAAGAAAGACCTGAGTTCAAATCCAGCCTCAGACACTTGACACATGTACTAGCTGTGTGACCTTGGGCAAGTCACTTAACCCCAATTGCCTTGCCTTCCCCCCTGAAAAAAAAAAAGAAACCAGTTTACAACCATTTCTCTCTCTGAATTTCTAGAGAACATATAACCTATACCACCCATTTGGTACTTCAGCGTATGTTATTTTGTGACATCTCTTGTATTTTTAATAAAATACTTTTTTATGATTATGTAACTCTATAATTTTTGCCACACCCTCAAAATCTTAGAGTATCAAAGATGTTTTGTATATTTGTCATAGCTCTCAACTGGATTTTAAGCTTCTCAAAAAATAGCATTTCTCATAGTGCTTTAAGGTTTGCAAAGTGCTTTACAAAAATTACCTCATTTTATCCTCACTATTACCATGGGGAATAGAGGCCACCCCTATTTATTATTATCCTTATTATTACCCCTGTTTTACTGATGAGGAAACTGAGGCAGAGGTTCATTAACCAAGGATCACACAGCTAGTCCCAGATTAATGATATTATTCTACTTCACCTGTAATTCTTCCCTTCATCCATGTATGCAAATATCTCGGACTGGATTTGAACTCAGGTCTTCCTAATTCCAGGTCTCATGTTTTATCTTCCATGCCACCTAGCTCCATGTTTCATGTCTTTTGGTTTTTTTTTTTTTTGTATTTCCTGATTATCACAAATAGTCCTATGTATAGAATAGTTGCTAAATGTATGTATTGTAACCTACCTACCACTTGAAGTCTTGAAAGGTTGTTAAAAGTGGCTTGCAGCCATTACAGCTTCCTGAAAAGAAGAGAGTCCCAGTTGGACGTCTCCTTGTAGCCCAGGCATCACCCTTGTTTCTCAGAGGGATACTAGCTCTAGCAGGCTCTACCGTACTGGAAGGGCTTTGACTCTACTTCCATCCACGGTAACTTTCTAGGAACCAGCCTATCCAAGAATGAAGAGGTTCCTCACTAGTTGGCATCAACACCATCACTATTTTCATAATGATAGTGAGAGTAATTGCAAGAGTAATAGTAGCAGCTACCATTTATATTATAGCTTCTGTGTGCCAAGTGCTATACTCGGTGATGAATTCTTAGACCATGACAGCCCATCGTGTGTTCTAGGGGGGAAATGGGCAGTGTGGAGTACAGTGCGTGTTAGGGAATAAGTGACTCATTACTAATTTTTGGAAGATGTTGAAAAGACAGGCAAAGGAGATTAGATCTAAAGTGGTGGGCATGTCACATCTGATAATACTTTTTGAGCAAACATGTAAGAAAATATGCCCTTGGAACAAGTTACATAATTTAAAAAATAGTTTATTTCAACACTTAAAGGATTTTTAATGAAATCAATGTGCGTATACCCTTCATCCACATAATAATAGCTAATAATAATATAATATAATAATATTAGCTAACATTTCTGTAGCATTTTAAGGTTTGCAAAGGGGCTTACAAAATTTATCTCATTTGATCCTCTCAACAACCCAGGAAGGAAGGTTCTATTATTATCCCTATTTGACAGGTGAGGAAACTGAGGTAAGCAGAGGATGAGTAAATTGTCCATGATCACACAACTTTCTGAATTGAGTTGTTCCTGTCTGCAAACCCAACACTTTTATCTAACTATACCACCTAGGTGTAGATTGTGATAGTGACCATGTCTGAACAATTAACATCTCCAAACTTGGCTAAGACTGCTCCTTGGGTGACAGACAATATATCTGCTTTGTTATCCATTGGAAAGACTACCTAATCTAAAATGAGAGGACCTGTGTTCAAATCCTAGTTCTATAGTTAACTACCTATTTGATCCAGATTGAACCCTTTACCATTTTTGGGTGTTATTTCATCTATTAAAGGAGGAGGTTGGGCTAGATGGCCTCTAAAGTTCCTTCCAGCTCCAAATCTATGTTCCCAATATCCCAGTATTATTGAATAACATTCAAGGAAGGTTAATTTGACAGTAGTAGCATGAGAGATGAATTTTAGTAGGTTGCCTGAAATCCTTTATAGACCACGCCCCTCTCCCTTCTTTACCCCAATGAAGGGAAGAGAACCAGCAGGTCCTGGCCCTCTCATTGTGTTTCACAAGCTGTTTACACAAACCTGGAGAGGTTAAGAGTCTTCCCTGTGCTTGTCAGGCTTTCTATTCTATGAAAATTGACAGAGCCTGCAGGCTGAGGGGCTAATTTTAATAGAAATAACCTAGGTGGGTTTGTTAATTTTCTTGGTTCCCTTGATGATCTGTCTGCATAGCATGAAGGTTCTTTGATGTGACTGGGAGAACAGAAGGATATTTTGTGCATAGCCAACCATGAGAGCAGTGCTGGTTCTGCAATAAAGAGTAAAAAAAAAAAAAGACAGGTAAGTTGTGTGGAAGGTGAAGATTACAGTGCACATGGTTTGGGGGGGTTTGTTTATTTGTTAGGCTTTTTTTTCTTTTTGGCAAATCTTAACCCTGTAGATCTAATATTTGACAATTCCTTCTAGCCACAAATTAATTTTTGTGAACTCTGAGTTTTTGCAGTTCTGAAGGAAATTAAACAAATTAGCAAATTACTTCATAAAAGACGTAATGAATGTCCAGAAAACAACATACACCCTTTTCAACAAATTCATTGAGATCTAAGAGAGTTTGATGTTGCTCTTTTTTAGTTACATAAAGCACATAGTATTCACAAAGTGCCATTTCAGTCAAGGTTATATAGCTCGTTCAGCATGCCCAAGTGAATGACTTTGGGATTTCTTCTCCCCCTGCATGCAGATAATTTTGAACCCTGTAGTGTTTGCAGATTCCTTTGTCTAAATCCCAGGGACTACTGGGATGTGACTTTGGAGAGAAGTGCCTGAGTTGAAAGACTATGATGGGAACCGGAATACAGAACTTAGCCCTCCAAACCAATGCTTGGAGTATAGTAAGGACTTAATATGTGTTTGTATTTTTCATTCATTCACTCTGTCAAAACATTTTGACTTCTATGATTTCAGACATTTCCTAGTAATAACAGGCAAAGTAACTACCCTGCCAACAAGTCTCTGACTTGGAGGAAATTATCAATGGGTTTAGCTTGTTTTACTTTGTTTTGCTTTTTGGAATCTGGAAATCCACCCCTTTAAGGGGACAGAACATTGGATGGATTGGATCCCAGATGTATTACTACCGCACTGTATGACCTTGGGCAAATAATTCACCCTATTTTTCTCTGATTGTTCTGCCACAAAATTGGAATAATGGTTCTCTGACTGCCTTGTAGGGTTATGGTAATACTCAAGCGAAAAGGACAAACAAGTGAACAATTTTGAAAATATTATATAATGTATGGTGTAGCAGAGCAGCTAGGTGGTGCAGTGGATAGAGTGCCAGGCCTGGAGTCAGGAAGACTCATCTTCCTCAGTTCAAATATGGCATCAGACACTTACTAGCTGTATGACCCTGGGTAAGTCACTTAACCCTGTTTGCCTCAGTTTCCTCATCTGTAAAATGAGCTGTGGAAGGAAATGGCAAACTACTCTAGTATCTTTGCCAAGAAAAGCCCAAATGGGGGGTCTCAAAGGGCTAGACATGACTAAACAACAAGAAAAACAGTGTAGTATCATACACGTATTGGGTATTGAGTGATTGTTTTTCCTTTCCAAGTTTCCAAAATTAACAATTGTTCAAAATCACAAAACAGAATAAATCTGATATAAAGGAATGGGATCTCTTTATGTCTTGTGACTATTAGGAAAATAGCCTATATAACAGTTAGCAGGAAGGTGCCTGGTTTTGTAATATCTTATCAGGCAGGGAAGAATGTTCCCTACCAATAATGCAGGAGGGAACAGGAATTGTTGAGATGTTGGTATTAGAGGGAGCTTGCCAAATCCTGTCTAGAGAAGTTGGGGTGCTCAGAAGAAAAAGTTGAAATAATCCTATAGCAAGAGAATAAAAAGGGATCTTTTAACACAGGAGTATATAAAAGGGTCTTTTCCCAAGAAGAGAAACCTGGCATTAAAGATTGTTTTCAGAAGAACTTTGAGATCAGGGATTTATGACATGCACAGCTGGAGGAAGGACTCTGGCTTTATTATTTTTAAAAGAAGGATGTTTACAAGGCATGTGTGGGAAAAGGAACAGAAGATCAGATCTCTGTGCCAATTTATAGGATTTCTCATTGGCCAGGTTTGTAGTGGGCACTTCCTCATGTCCATAAGGCACATGGGCTGCCAGGCTTTTTAGAAGGAAGAATGTGTCGACTCCTTTCATTTATGGAGTCTGGATCAATGTATAAAGACATCAGTTACAATTTCCATTCCTTTAAGGGTCATTCTAATGAGGGTTAGCAGCATACCTGTTCTGTGATTTCCATTGGTGGGCATCTATTAGCAGAAACAAGATTCAATAAGCAAAGATTAGTGACTCAGAAGAAGCTGCCCAGTAGAAGTAGCCTTCTTTAGTTGAAAGATCCCTGGACGTGGGTTAAGAAGCTGATTCAGGTCTAGAGGCTGCCTCCATCAGTGCCCTTAGGCAAGTCACTTAAACTCCTGATCTCAGTTTGTTCATTTGTGAAAGAGGCTGTAGTCCTCATACTACCAACTTCTCAGGAGTGTTGTTAGGGAAGTATTTTACAATAGACTAAATGACCTATAAATGGGGATTATTTTCATGGCACAAATGTCATTCCAGTAGAATTTGCCCTCTTTCATTTTTGCCATGCTCACTCCTTCACTCCTCTTGTGGCTCTGTTCCTGACTCTCTGGTTGATATTCCTCCCTATCCCTCAGTAGCCTTCTCGCCCTGGAAGATGCCTCCATTCTACGGCCTTCTCTCCCTGGAAGATCCATCTGCCCCTGTGGCCCTCTCCTCTTATTGACGAATTCCTCCAAGAACCTCCGTTTTAAGGAACTGCCCAGGTCACTGATGCTCACCCCTTCATTCCTCTCTCAGCTCCACTCCTGATTTTCTGGACTACTCCATCATGCTCTCCCCATATCTCACTTCTCAGCACCCATGTATGTACTATCTTCCTCTATTAGAATGTAAGCTCCATGAGGGCAAGGGCTGTCTTACGGTCTTCATTTTGCTTGTATTTGTATCCTCAGTGCTTAGCACAGTGCCTGGTGTAAAATAAGTACTTAATAAATGCTTATTGACTTGACTTGTGTTTGCATTCCTAGTACTGGTGCAGTGTTTGACACATACTGTAGTCAGTGCTTAACACTTATTTGTTGAATTAAATTTAATTTAATATTGAGAACTTTGCTCATGGGGGGAAATTGAAGGATTCGGACTTCACCGTGTATACCGTTGCTGTACAAAGAAAGCCAAGCACCACTCAGTAAATGTTAGTTGATGGAGCTGACTCTCAGAGAATATCAAAAACATTGAAACAACAACAAATTATATTGGAGCTGATTTTTAGAATGGTGCCAGCTACCAAAAGAATATCACAGATAAACTTGCAAGCATGTTCTCTCATTTAATGGAAGTCATTGACGAAAGGAATATAAAAACTTCCTCCACTAGAGTTAATCCACATTAAGACAGAAGGTATGAATTGGAACATATTTTTGGAGTAAATCCTTCAAATCAGGTGTCTGAGGGTAGAATGACCTAAATTTTGTTTTCTGTTTTGATGAATAATGGGGAAAATTGGTTCTCTATCATTAAATTCATCTCTGAAAGACAAAAATTTTAAAAGAGTGATTCTTATAGATTTATAACTTGAAATAATTATTTCGTTGAAGTAGAAATATATTTCCTCTTGATGACAATTCTTATTTCTGGTTTTGAATGTTTTTTGGGGGGGAGTTCACTCCTATAGTGAAATAACTGTGGTATAGAAACTCCCTGAAACTTCCTGAAATAATGAAACCTATAATTTCTAGTCTTAAGAAGGTACCTGGAGCAGTAAGAAGTTCAATGACTTCTTCCGTAGTCAATGTTGTCACTGGAAGGACTTGAACCTGTCATCCTGACTCAAGTACAACCTTTTATCCATTATACTCTACTGCCTGGACTATAACAAATTGTATGTTATGACTAATGTTTCAGCATAAGCCTGGAAGGCTTACCAATGCCCCACATAAAGGAGGATGCAAAAAATCTCTTCTAGATTCGAACCTACCTTTGCTTTTGTGGCTCAACTTTTTTGATAAATCTATAAGTTAAATCCTTATCTCCTCAAGTGTTGAAGGTCTACCTTCAAATGGAAGAATGATTGAGGGGTTAATGGCCACGAGCTAATGCTGAAGAATTACCATATTGGCAAATGATAATACTTTATTGGAATGCAGGGCCAGAAACCCCAAATCTGAGGAAGCAGCAGAAGCCAGTAAATGAACGAGATTGAACATGATAAGAGACAGCCTCAGTCAAATGGGAAAGACCACAAGAAGAGCCAGGATGGAAGCCAGAAAAATGGAAACCAGAAACCAACCAGATATATACAAAATCACAGTGGGGGCAAGTTGTCATATGACAAGGAATGTGCTATGTGACAGGAACTGAGGGTAGCCTGGTCTTTTTTGTTTGTTTTGTCTAGATCTCTGATTTATGCATGTATTGAACTCCCTTACTAGGAAATGCCTTCTCCCAAAGCAAATTGTAACGTGTAGTCTTTGAGTGTTTCTTAGCAGGGTGGAAAAGTAAAGTGATTTTCACAGAATCCTAAAACCAGAAGTGTCAGAGACGGGACAAGAACACAGTTTATCCTTGCTCCTAAGCCAGCTTTCCACTCTGCCACTCTTCCTCTCGCTGTGCTAACTGCATACATATATCTAAAAAGAGATATCCTCTTGGTACCTGGAAATGAAGGAGGCCTTTTTTATTTGTTTATACTGGGTGCCTTCCAACCCCTCAGGTTAATATTGGATGTTAATGCATGATTTAGTGCTCTTCCTTTCCCCTCCCCCACCATAGAGTTAAAGATATTATGTGCTTCCCAAAATTAGACTAAGAAGATAAGAATCAGATTTCATCACAAAACACATGGATTTCTATATCATTGAGTGGGGTCATTTTCCAATTTTTTCCCTGATTTTAGTTGCAACCTGAGAAAATAGGCAGGTATGACCACTCAAGTTAACTGTACTTAGTGCTGCTATAGTGTTTTGAATTGACTACTTAGTCTAAGACAAACTTTCTGAAAATGAAGGCTCTTTCTTCCTTTGCTTTCTTTTCTATTTCCTTTTCTCTTTACTTTCCTTTTGCCCATCCCTTTCCCTTTCTCCCTTCCCCTTTTCCCCTTTCCCTTTCTTTCTTTCTCTTCCTTCCTTTTTTTTTTTTTTTTTTGCAAGTACAGATGTTACAGCTTAATTGTTTCTGGTAGGTAAAGAGTGGCCCCCTTTTCCAGTCTGTCTAGTGATGACTTCTCTTTTTCTGCTACAAGCAAATCTAATTTGCAAATGAAAAATTTCACTGAAATAGACTTTGCCTGCAAGCAAATTAGAGCCCTACACCTTTGGAAGTGTTCAACTGAAAACACAATTGCATTTTAAACAAAAGACTTATGATCTTAATTCACAGTTAAAATAACAACTGCTTCTAAGTGGTACTTATTATTTTAAAAAGTTTCAACATTCCAATAAGAGTAATCAAGAGGGGAGAGTTCATTAAAAAAAAAAGCTGGTGAAGAGTCATTGTCAGAGTTTGCCTGATATTTCTTGTTTGCAGTTAGAGATTTTATTTTGTTTGTTTGTTTTCCTGGGGCCATAGAATTACCTTGTTGGTAGGGTACATTGATGGTCTTTCCAGATAAAGGGGAAGATACTGGAATAAATTATGTACATTTCACCATTCAGTTTCCACAGGAGTATGTGACAGCTGCCAGTGTTATCTTATTATTGGTGGTGTTTTGTTGTTGTTGTTTTGCTTTTTTTTTTTTTTAAATAGGGGAGAGAAAACCCTTTAGAATCCAGTGTTTGGAGAAGTGGAGTGATAATACCTTTTAGGTATAACAAATTTCTAGGTGTAAAAGTTCTATTTGAGGAACTAGGATTGACTTTCAATTCAGTCAAGCCTCAAATATTTGCAAGTTTAGGAAGATTAGAAAATCTTGCTTTCTAGTTCTGAAGCTAGGACCTATAGTACTTAACTACGTGCTTTGTTAACTTCTCAACTCTATTTGCTCTGCTTGAGGAAACTCCTTGGAATTCAAATACTCCACCATGCCTGTTCCAGGGAAACTTCAGTTATAGAAAGAGTCATCCTGCATGGGTCTGGGAGAGAATTGGTTGTGGAGAGGAGGTGAGGGTGGGCTTTGGGATGTGGAACTTAACAACAATAATAATATTTATTTATATAGCACTTTAAAATTTGCCCAGCACTTTACATTTTATCTCACTTTATTCTCACAAAGAACCCTGTGAGATCGGTACTATTAATATCCCCATTTGACAGTTAAGGAAACTGAGTCTCAGAGAGGTTAAGTGACTTGGAAATGGTAAGTATCTGAGACAGAGTTGGATCTGTCCCTTCCAGACTCCAAGTCCAACACTCTATCTTCAACTTTCTACTTCCAAATTAGACTTATTTTACTACTTAATTTGAAGTAAATCTGGTTCTGTGCTTGTGCAGTTCCTTACCCCCGACCCTCAATTTCTAAAGCTAGACTCTAATGCCCTTTGAAAAACCTTTCTCTAACGACTGCCCTTAAGAATAACCTTCCCCTTTGACCTCATCTACAACCCTTTTTTTATTTTTGCTCCTGGTAGTCGTATATTATAATTGTCTGTGCTTGCTTTTATACTCTTACTAGACTATAAACTTCACAAAGGAAGGGGACTGTCTAATCTAAAATTTGCATCTTCCCCAGCATTTAACACAATGGTATGCACAAAGCAGTCACTTAATAAGTGTTTGCTGACTGACTGAATAAATTCCAAAGTCATGTGTAATTAATTTTTTTTTAAATTTTATTATAGTTTGCATCATTCATTTCCACAAGATTTTGAGTTACATATTTTCTCCCCCTATTTCTCCCACCCACCTCCCCAAAACAGCCATCCCAGTGTGTCCCCCTTTCCCCAGTTTATTCTCTCCTATGTCACTTTTCGGTAGGGCAGGATGGATCTCCCAACCACAGTGCCTGTGTATCTCAAGTTCCAGTTGGATGTAGTCAATAATAATAATAATAATTGCATAGATAGATAGATAGATAGATACACATTCATAACATTTGATTATGGAACTCCAGATTCCAGATTCTTTCTCCTCCTCCCTCACCACCCA
>JAQQSV010010901.1:0-13149 GCA_028646515.1 Pseudochirops corinnae | reverse complement strand
TTCTATTATTCTAACTAATAACATTCTTAGGTTTCCTTTCCTGGGCATTGTTCATCTAAGTTGGGTTATGGTGGGAGTTGGAGGGTAGATATTCACAGCTTCAAGAACTTTGTAACTCCGTGAAAGTCTCTGAGATGCAAACTCTCTTGGGACCTTTCCTGATTCATTGTCTTCTTGTCATATTTTAAGAATAAGGATGGAGATCTCGTGGGGCTTTGCCATTTAATTTGCTTGCTTAGATGATTCTTGAAAACCAGAGTTGTCCCAAAGTAGAGCTATGGTCAAAGTTGGTCCTTTGAAATGCCAGCCTCCTCATCTATACCTCTTTTCTGCTGTCCACTATCGCTATCTCTGTTCCCAATTTAGGAGCCTACAATCCTTAGAGGCTCATAGAACTTAGATTAGGCTTTTGAAGTCTTCTAGTCTAACCCAGTTTGATGATTTACTCAAGGTCTCACTGCTAATGATTGGTAAATCCAGGATGGGAGCCCAAATCCTTTGACTCTAAATGCAGGATATCTCTTTTTCTCTCCTCACTTTCTTTTCTTCCCTCCCTCTCCTCCCCTCTTTAAAAACAATTGCTTTGCATAATGTAAAGTTGGAATATTTATCATGTTGAAAGAGGGCACAAAATTTGGAGGGATGACTAATGTGTAGGATGACAAAGTCAGCATCCGATTTGATCCGGACAGGCTACGACAAATCAGATATAATGAAATGTAATCTGGGTAAATGTAGAGTCTCACACTTGGGTTCAAAAAATAAACTTCTCCCATTCAAAATGCGAGGACCAATTTTTCTGAAAAGGATTGGTGGAGTTTTCATGGACTAAAAGTTTGATATGAGTCAACAGTGTGGTCTAGCAGCCAAGAAAGAGAATATAAGCTTCAATTATTTGGGATTAGCAAAGACATCACTGCTTTACTCTACTCTGCCCTGGTCTGAGTCCATCTGTACTGTTGTGTTCATGTAGGAACAAAAAAATTACAACTTTAAAAGTGGCCTTCATGTCCAAATATATCCTTGCCTTACTCCAACCCAGAGAGCCATCTTCTAGAGCAAAGCCAACAAGTCAATCAGCATTATTGCATTATTGAGGGCTATTGAGTACAGTATTGATGGTAGCTAGGTAGCTTAGAGGATAGAGTATTGGGCCTGGAGTCAGGAAGCCCTGAGTTTGAATTCAGCCTCAGACACTTACTAGCTGTATGACCATGGGGAAGTCACTTTACCTCTGTTTGTCTTAATCTAACGGAGAAGGACATGGCAAACCACTCCAGTATCTTTGCCAATGAAAACCCCGTGGATAGTATTGGCATGCTGTGGTCCACAAGGTCACAGAGATTTGGACATGACAAAATGACTGAATAACACCAACAATTACAGCATCATTAAGTGCTGACTATGTACAAGTCTCTGTGCTAAGTGCCAGGGATACAGAGAAAGACAGAAATCCCATTCCCTGCCATCAAGAAGCTCAAATTCAAATGCAGGAAAAACATGCAAAGAACATGCTACATACAAGCTATATCCAAGATAAATTGGTAGTAATCTCAGAAGGAAGATACTGGCTTTAAGTTACAAACAAATAAAAAAGAGAAGAAAAAAAGTAATTCAGCAAAACTAACCAAAACATTAACTGAGTCTGACAACACATGAAAATGTTCCATTTCTGTTATTTCCCATGTCTGCAAAAGAGGTAGACACCGCACTTTAGAAAGGACATTGATAAGCTGGAGAGCCCAGAGAGAAAAGCAACGAGGATGGTGAAAGTTCCAGAGGTCATGAACACTGAATGAAGGAACTGGGGCTGTTTGGTTAGAGATTTATGGGGGACATAAAGGGCTGCCATATGCAAGAGGGATTATTCTGTTTGCCCTCTCGCCGCCCAATGGCAGGACCAGAAGCAGCAGGTAGAAGTTGCAAAGATGGATATTGAATTAAGGAAAAACATCTAAATAATGAAGAATATCAGTTCTGGAGTTGGCTGCCTTGGAAGTTCACCTTCAACCTTGAGGAGGAAAGCAAGAAGTCACTGAGTGAAAGCTAGCTGGATGATCACTTGTTGGCAGTAATATGGAGGGTTTCTTGTGTGGTCCTGTAGGTTGGGCTTGAAGGGCCAAAGCTCTGGACTGGGCATTTCTCTAGATTCCAAGTTTGAAAGGAGCTATTCCTATTATTATTATTATTGACTACACCCAACTGGAACTTGAGATACACAGGCACTGTGGTTGGGAGATCCATCCTGCCCTACCGAGAAGTGACAGGAGAGAATAGACTGGGGGAGGGGGGACACACTGGGATGGCTGTTTTGGGGCGGTGGGTGGGGGAAAGAGGGGGAGAAAATATGTAACACAAAATCTTGTGGAAATGAATGATGCAAACTATAATAAAATTAAAAAAAAAAAGAAAGGAGCTATTCCAATAGACTAGTTGTGATTCTACCTCCTCCCTCTCCCCTCATTATGTTGCTGATCTCTGAGACCTCTGGCATAAATCTGTCATTTGCCGATTGGAAGTTCCTTAGAATTCTGTTCCATTTTGATTATGTATTTACATGTGTAAGTCCTGACCAATTCAATTTTATACAGATTTTCAAAAAAGCTTTTTTACAGGTAATTCGTGCCAGTGTCATTACGCCAGGAAATTGTTATTAAGGGAAGAGAGATGCGGAGCAAGGCATTAAGCTAGAGACATTAAGCTAGAAAAATCCTATTGCTCTATGGCTAAACTGTGTCTTCCTGTATATTCAAGCAAAGATAGTTATTCCATTTTAATATATCAGTCTAGATTAAAAAATGGCACTGGGAAGACATTGCGTTGTATTTATATTTGAGCTTCAGAAGTGCATGATCATCAAGGAATGCTTCCTGCCTTAATTTCTTTTCATCCTGGCTCTTTGAAACAAGCCTGTTTGGAATGAATAAATAGGTGATGCATCTTTGGTAGCAAATTATAAAAGGGAGTGATCACAGGAAGGAGATATCACTGATCAGAGAGAGAGAGAGAGAGGGAGGAAAATATGAACCAAAATGGAATGGAATAAAGCTGGTCCCCATTAGGTATTTCCAGAGATGTCCAAGTCTATAAACAAAGAAAAACACACCACCCCTATCCACCCACATACACATCACAATACAGCAACATCCACACAACCACCTACTAATACATAACACACCCCCACAAACACATTGCACACACAACACATACCCACATACAACACACATACAACTGCACACCTCCTTCCTATATCCATGTTAATGCGTTAATTCATTCAGCTGCCCCACTCTTAGCCTCCTGAAATTTTAATTCCATGCAAAAGAAAAATGAGTTTTCAATGATCATGGATGGCTACATCTTAGAAATTAATTAACTTCATGATTCAGTAATTCTTCAGAAAATTCCATCATGTCCTAACTACAAAGAATTCTTTTGGCCCAGCTTTGCAGACAGAGAATGTGCCCCAAGCATCATAACTAAATTTTGCTCGAGCTTCACAACACTCAGTGCCAAGCTGTATTCAGAAAAGTCCACTGCCAAAAGGTTGGTCACCAGGTGATTTTTTTTCTACTCCCGATAGCTCTTCGAAGGTCTACTAAGGTGTAGATGGGGTGATAATTTGCAGGGGTATAAGAGATGCTCAAGTTAATGGAAGCTTGAAGAAGAAGCCAAAAAGTGAATTAACCAACTCTAAAGGACATGTATCTTCTTTGGCCTATCTCGTGGGTTTTCCTATGTTTTAGATCCCAGTCAATCTTCCTCTTGTTCATTTCTCCCTATGTTTTAATCTCTAGGCAAATCTTGATGAGTGTACGTGTCATAGAAGCTTCCTATGAAATGAAATTTCCATTTATGGTCATGTCCTTTAAGGGTAATGCTATTCTATGAACAGCAAGATAGATTTAAATAAGGAGGAACTTGCCTTTGTCCCTCAACTTTATTTTTGCTTCTTGGAGGGGGAAGGCAGGGCAATTGGGGTTAAGTGACTTGCCCAAGGTCACACAGCTAGTAAGTGTTAAGTGTCTGGGGCTGGATTTGAACTCAGGTCCTCCTAACTCCAGGGCCGGTGCTCTATTCACTGTGCCACCTAGCTGCCCCATCCCTCAGCTTTAGAAAGGAAATTGATTGGTGTTGCAAATTCCAGTGTTGAGTTGGTTTGACAAAGCCTATGAATTATTGTATACTAGCTCCTTCAAGAATCATAAGTCATAGAATCAAAGATACACAGGTACAAGAGGCCTCTGATGCCAACTTGTCCAACTGCCTCATTTTATGGAAACAGAAACAAAGCTCAGGAATGTGAAGAGATTTGCTCAAAGGGCCCCAGATCTACCTAAAGCTAGAAGGGACCACCAAGACCATCTAGTCCTGAGCTGGTCCAACTCCCTAAGTTTATAGATGAGAAAACTGAGGCCCATGTAATTTTCTCACAGTTACATGTTGGATGATAGCACTGGAAGATAAATCAGTGGCCATCCATCATTCTAATTTTACAGAGGAGGAAACTGAGGCATAAAAAAGCAAGCCTTGGGGAAATGAAGTGATTTTCCCAAAGTGACATAAATAAGTGTCAGAGGCAGAATTTGAAGTCAGGCAGATTCCCTCCCTTTAGAGCCCATGATTTTTTAAAACTATATCCTGGTCTCTGAGCTGGAATTGGAACTTGGGTGTTTCTGATTCCAAGCACTCTAGTCAATGTTCCATGATAACTCTGAGGGGTATCATGTCTATTTTCAACAAGTAACACTGATACAGTTTCCAATAGTTGATAGTTTTTCAAATGTATATTACAATATACATTTTGTTGTTGTAACAGAAGTTGTTGTTAGACATATTTGGAGTCAAAATCAATGTCTTTTGAACAGAAGTAAATATATTAAAAAGCTATTGTTATTCTTTCAAAAAGTTATTTGAGTTTTAGATGCATTTCTTCTGAAATTCCATTAGTGAGAGATTAAATCCCCTTTTTATATATTAAATGTCTATTAATGGGTTATTGCGATCACCTTATTGGGGAATTAGTGGATTGTGCTTAAAATAAAGCTTCTGCTCTCAGTCTTTTAGATTCATGCATTCATTCATCAAGTCTTTGCTTAGCACCTAGTAAATGGGAGACCCTGTTGGAGACACAAAAATGAATACCAAATTACCCTCTAAGATCTAGTAGAAATCTGTCCTTAAAGCTCTTCTTGACCTACTCCCAGTCTAATTTGAGGGAATTCTTTTGAGTCCAGTTAGGGCTAAATAGCTGCCAACTCTCAGATTCCATGATTTTGTGATACCTTGCCAGCATTTCATTCTTGACACTTTACTTCCCTTCACAAATGTGATGGTCCAACCAAACTAGCTGTGTCTTACATACAACATTGCATTTCCTATCTTCATGCCTTTGTTCTGGCAGTCTGTCGTGCTTGAAATGTATTTTCTCCTCAACTCTGCCTTAGAATTCCATATTTCCTTCCTGACTCAGGTCCCACTTTCTACCTGATTTTTTTTTCATAATTAGTCTCATTGCTATGACTCTCCCCACCAAAATCACCTTGTCTCTACTTCGTTTATACTCTGCATGCACTGACATGTTCATTTTATCTCCCCTCTAGAATGTAAGCTCCTTGAGGGCAAGGACTCATTCATGTTTGTATCACTAGTACCTGGTACAATAGTAGGCAATTAATACATATTGATTGCTGGATTACAGAACTAAGACATATCCTCAAAGAGTTTACTGTCAGAAGTCCAGATTCCTAGAGTGCATAAGCTGTCGGGGTGATTGGAAACACCTCAGCCTGGAACATCAGACATTCTTCAGGCAGATGAGTATGAGGGCACTTGTCTGTCTGATTGCTCTGGTACCAACTTGCCCTGATTTTCACGACAATTGCCTCTAAGGCCCCAAATAAGAGATATTGTAGCCATAGCTACTGGGGATACCCATGCACAACATGCACAATTGTGGGACTCGAGACCCCCAGTAACTAATATCACTTCCCACTCTCCCTTGTATTTGTTCAATACAGCTCTGTCGTTTCAGAATGACATTGGCCAATCTAGCAAGATTAGCTATGAAGCTCATCTTTAAATAGCCCATGGTTAATTACTACCCCTGCAGGAGCAAGATTGCCAGATGCTGCCTCCCTATGTAGCCCTGGGGTCTAATGCTTTTCTTCCCTGCCTGCTGCTGACACTTAGAGTCTAGTAGGGGAGATAAGACATATACACAAATAACTATAATATAAGGCAGGATGCATCAGAGGCCATAAGAGAGATATAAACAAAGTTCAATTGGAGCTCAGAGGAGGGAGTGATTACTTCAAACTGGAAGGATTGGTTAAGGTACATGGAGTGGGTGGCGTTGGAGTTGGTCCTTAAAAATGGTTAGGATGTGGATATTTGAAATCCTATTACTTTATATATTTAGTTATACCCCAACCCCTACCCCCAGTGGCTCTTGCTTTGAGAATGGAGAGCTTTGTCCTATTTTGAAAAGTATCATCCCACCAATTAGCCTTCAGAACAGATGAGTAAAGAGCATCATGGAGTCTGCCCGGCCCAGTACTAGCTGGATATGCTAGTGCCTCCTAATGAACACAGTTGAGCACACGTATAGTTTTCTGAGCTTATGGCCTGTCATATATGGCTGAGTTAAGAGGGTTAAGGGGACATGGTGGGATGATGGGGCTGGGGAACACAACCTGCCTTAAGAAAAATACCAAAGATTTAGAGAGACATGCCAACCCGAATAAATAGACATTTCCCCAGAACTCCCTGTATCTTACCTTATCATCTGTAACTGACTTCCTTCTGGCCTGAATCTCTGTTCCTGGTATTGCTGCTTATCTCAGCCACTTGGATCCTAGCAATCTGAAGACATGCTTGTACCAACCCAGCATGGCATTTTGGTTTATGCTTGCTCATTTTCTAATTTGGACCTTGCTCTCTCTACCCCCAGGCAGACATCTCACTTTTGTTGCTTTAGTAGGCTATAGCAATGTCAACGCCAGCATAATCTACTGATTTTCTGAACCCTGATTGGAGCTAATCATAGACTCCACACAGGAGAGCTGACTGAAAAGATTTCATCAACATGTTGAACATCATGTGGCCATAACTATACCTTTGTAGCTTCTTTTGTTTCAAAGCTACAAGTCGCTAGTACAGCCTATAGAGGCAAATTTTTCAGCTGTTAAATTAAATGCAAATTCAACAAACATTTATTAAATTTCTTTTATGTGCAAAGCACTCTAGGGCTATTATTAAAGGCTGCTACCCACCAGGATTTCTTTTAATTGTAGATAAGAAGTGATATTTTAAGGACTTGGCTGTGATGCAGGAATGTTGTTGTTGGCTGCACTGACTTGTTTTGTAATTCTTCCCTTTAGTATAGATTACATCAATCTGCCTAGTAAAAACCTTAGCTAATCATCCCTAGTTCCTTCAACCATTATTCAATTTGGGTTCCCTGACTTCTCACCGTCCTAAGTGTGGACCTCTGGAAAGGTACCAATTTGTTTGGGTCCCTTTTAAAACCATAACTCTATGCTCTTTCCTCTATGTTATGCTACTGTATAGGTGAAGAATATCTTAAGATTCTTTTTTGAAACTGGAAATATTCCAAGGGGTGGGGCAATAAGGTTTCTTTCTCCTCTGAGATTTTGTGATTCCATGAGGTTTAGTGAGAAATTCTTTGTATTTGGGAAATAGAATTTAATCGTCTAACAGTATTAGGGGAAGGAATATGGACCCTTCCTGCTGAGCTACCATGACTAGAACAATTAAAATCAGGATCAAGAATGCTCCCAAATGAACTGTCACAACATGGGGTCAGAAACACAGAGATCTATATCAAAGGCAAAAAGTAAGCTCAGCAAACAGGAAGTGAAGTCAGGAACACAGATGTTGTGAGTCAGATTGCCAAGCTAAGGTCAAAAACACTGGAAAGAGGAGCCTGGTGAATGAGAGAAAAACTGAGGTCCAAATTCATTCCATAGATTAGGAGGGGGTAGAGGCCTCAGATATCTGCTGTTATCAGGGGATGTAACCTCCTGCATCTCTCCAGTTAACCCCTGATCACCCAACCTGACTGCTTCCCTCAAGGTCTTCAAACACAGGTTATAAGAAGAAATTAAAGCCCAATATTAATGAGACTCTGAATTCAGGCAGAGTCTGGCCTTCAGATAGTGATTAGCTTTCCCATATACCATTAAAATCCAAAAGTATTCCAACTAGCAGGCACTGGTTTGGATTTTACAGTGGGGGAAACTGAGGCTGAGAAAGGTGAAGATGGTTACCCAGGGTCATGCAGAGGATCCTAGATCTAGAACTGGAAGGGCCCTCAGAGGTCATCTAGCCCAACCCCCTCATTTTATACAGGAGGAAACTGAGGTCCAGGAAGGTTAAATAATTTTCCCAATGTTACACAATATTATGTATCATAAAGAGCTATTATTGTTGTTACGACTTTCAAAATTCAGAGCCATGGCATTAAGCAACCACAACAACAACATATTTTCAGGTGGTCAATTCAAATTGAATTAAATCCTTTAGGACAGGTTTTTGTGTGGTCTAAACATACATCCAAATGTTTACAATTCACCCTCATGTTTCTATCAATGCCAGCATACTTGGAGGTGAGAAGCCTTCCCAAATGATCAAGTACAAAATACTTAATGTTTTTGTATCTGTGTTTGGGAAAAATACAACCTGTTCATTGCCTGCATCTTCTCCATTCACTGGAGTGCTAGCAAAAACTGTTAACAAGCCAAAATGTAAAGAAAAAAAGCAGGCTGCCATTATCTGGGGAAGGAGCTTTTTAGGACTAGATATTTTAAATTGTTTTTGCTCATTTGGAGAGTGCAAAATTCATGCTGGAGCAGCATTATCTAAAAAGCAAAAGGCATCCAACATATTTTTTTTTAATTTGATTAAAAGATGGAGCCCCATTCCAAATAATGTGTTTGCCTAAAATCATGTTAGCAAGGGACTCCTGCATAGCTCCATAAACCAGAAATAACCAACAGAAGGCATCTCTCTGCATTCTATTTTTGTGGTTTTCTATGTCCTGTTTCCATAGTATCATTCACCAGCAACTGAGCTCTCTGGGGTGAGAGCAGGTTGCAGGACTGAGAGGTGGCTGCCACCCCATTCTCTATAGACACCCCTTCCAGAACCTCTCTACATTCTCTAAAAGGCAGGGGATGCCTGGGTGGGCATGTGCTGTGGACATTTGGATGTAATCAAGTGAGCTATGCACCCACTCAACTAGAAGCATGCTGGGAAAAGGGACAGGGAAAAGAATACGAACTCATTAATTAAGACTGAGTTCTTTTAAACAGTGGTACTATCTCCATACGGTGTTAGTCATGTGTTTATTCCTGGCAGAGATCTGAATGTTGATGACACAGGGACACATGTACAGGAAGGAAAATCAGATACTGATATTACTCATTTCCTGATTCCAACCACTACCGAGGAGGATAGAATGAACAAATACATTTGTCTCACTATAGTCTTTATAGGTAATGGCCCTCTACCCTGGCTAAAGCTTGATTGCTCACCTAGGTCTGCAGTGGGGAAAGCCAGAATTTGCCCTGATAGAAGAGGGGAAAATAATCAAGACCCGAAACTTCCTTAGTAAATGCTCTTTCATTGGGAGGTGCACGGTCTGTATAAGTCACAAGCATACATGCTAGTGCTGGAAGGAAATGAAAATGAAAATATATTTAAATTTCCATTGTCTTACTTTTCTCAGCAGGGCCCCATATGCAGTGTCTACTTTCACAGGAGTCTTACTTAAGCTAACACATGATTATTCTTCACAGTAGAAATATAAATGGGGCCCTGATTTGCTAAACGCTCCTCCCTGCTGTGGACATATGCCACTTTATAGTCTTTAGCCATATCTTTACATACACACATTCACAAACATATACCAGCATCCCTGTGTTGGCACTCCCAAATGCATGTCCTCAGTCTTGCTCTTGAGCTCCAGACTTCAGCATCTTAACCCCAACATAGTCAAAATCACAATATTTCTACTCTTGCCCCTACCTCAAACCAGTTCTCCCTCCTGGACTTCCTATTTCTGTTAATGTTCACACTGTCTGTTATCTGAGCCTGAAGAGTCAAGTTCATCTTAAAGCTTTGGGAGGTAGCTCGGCTTTATGGTCTTGAGACCTGAATGTAACCACCACCTCTGTCACTTAGCTACCTGTGTAACCTCAGGAAGTCACTTCAACTCCTTGGGACTCCATTTCCTCATCGAGAAAATAAGGGGGCTGGACTAGATGACCTCTGAGAGGATCTTTACAGCTCTAGATCTGTGGATACTATGTATGACATCGGGCAAGTGTCACACCTCCCTCCATCCTGTGCCTCAGTTTCTTTCTCTGTAAAATGAGAGGGTTGGACTACATGGCCTCAGAGGTTCCTTCCAATGCTAGCACAATGTCTGACACACAGTAGCTGCTTAACAAGTATTTATCAATTGAAAGATTAAATCTCTGTTCCAATGACATCTTCCTTCCCCCTGTCACTGTCAATCTGTCTTCAAGTAATACCATTTTTATAGAATCACAGAATGTTAGACCTGGAACAAACCTCCTAGTCCATCTAGTCTAATTTCCTCATTTTATAGAAGTGGAAACTGGGACCCAGGTATGGGAAATGACTTGCCCAAGATCACTCAATGAATTATTGGCAGAATGGGAACTAAATCTTGAGTCTCCAAGTCCTAGTTTAGGACTCTTTCTGTCATATGCCTCGTTCGGTGGCATTGTATCGTGGGCAAAGTGCTGGACTTGGAGGACACGGTTTCAAATCTCACTCCCATCCTTATTATGTCTGTGGCTCTGGGCTTAGCACTTCACTTTTCTGACTCTCAAGTTTGTTTTTGATCAGCTAGATGAGAATGATAATAATACCTATTACACAGAGGCACAGAATTGTTAGCATCAAACGAGACAATGAATGCATGTAAGGAACTCTGGAAATCTTAAACCTCCTCAATTTCTGACATTTGTCAGCTATTACTCCAACCCTACTGCTCCTGCTTTAGTTTAGGCTCTTATTACTTTTCACCTGGCCCAGGGAAATAGGTTCCTAATTGGCCTCCCTGCCTCCGATCACTCCCAGCTCCAATCACTCCTACGCACAAATGACTATTTCTGAAGAATTGCTCTTCTAAAGGCAGAGGTCTCTCTCCAGGCATCAGGCAGTGATAACAGCACCTGGCACCCAAGCTCTAACATTTAAGGGAAGAAGTTACCTTGGCTCTGCTCTTGGTCATTGTGGAGATTGGAACATGGAATCAGCACTACTATGTATCTGAATGCTTGAGAAGTTATGAGTTTAGACAGAGTAGAAGTGGTTTAGTTGTGTATAGGAGTGATTGGAGGATTCAATAAGTGTGGGAGGGGAAGAAGAAAGGAGGGAGAAGGGGTGGGGAAGGTAGACAACTCTGCAGAATTACAGAATCTCTGAGCTGAGAGGAGCTCCAGAAATCATCTAATCAAAAATGTACCTAAACAAGAGGCCATTCTGCAATTTTGTAAACAAATGATCAAACTTCACACAAAGGTCTCAAATGAGGGGGGAACCCTCTACTTTCTAAGACAGTCCTTGCACTTTTGAATAGCTCTGATTATTGGGAATTTTCCACCTTTAATAAAGCCTACTTTTGCTTCCTTGCACCTGATACCAGTTGCTCCTAGTTCTAATCTCCCTTCCACATGGCAACCTTTCATGCATTTGAAGGTAGTAATCTTGTCTGTCATGCCCCCATTCTATTCTCAAGGCCTTCATTTCCTCATCTGATACCTGTCTAACATAATCTCAAGGCCCTTCACCATCCTCATTTTCACTCCTTCCAATTTATTCCTTTGACTTTCCCAAAATATGCCAAGAACTGCCCATGATACTCCAGATGTGATCCAACCAGGCCAGCATCCAGGAGAACCACCATCATCTCTTGTCTTAATACAGTCTAAAAGGGCCTCAAGTTTCTTACCTATCATATCACTCTTTTAACTCATACTGAACCAGCACAACCCCCAGACATTTTTCTGATCTCTGGTCACACCTCCCCCATCTTGAATTTTTGAAGCTGATATCTTATAAGGTTTTATGTATGTCTCTATTAAATTTCATCTTATTAGGCTCAACTAAATGTTCTAGCCTGTCAAGATCTTTGGGAATCCTGATGCTGTCATTCAGTGTGTTAGCTTTTCCTTCTGGCTTTGTATCACCTGCTCCTTCATCCAAGGTGCTGATAAGAATGTTAAACAGCACAGGGTCAAGCACAAATCTCTGATGCACCCTATTAGTGTCTTCCTTCTAGGTTGACACCCAACTATTGATGACTTCTCTTTGTATCTGGCTGTTCAACCAGTTTGGAATTCCCTCAGATGGCTATTATTGGAATCACGTCTCTCCATCTTGTCCACAAGAACAGCATGACAGATTTTGTCTGTTATTTTGCTAAGCCTCTAGAGCAGTGGTTCTCAACCTTCCTAATGCTGTGACCCTTTAATACTCATATGTGGGCATATCTGCGTGTGGGTGGACCCACCTGGAGATGATAGAGGAGCAGTGTCTCAGTTCCTAAGACCATCTGAAATATGTGTTTTCCAATGGTCTCAGGCGACCCCTGTGAAAGGGTCGTTCGACCCCCAAAGGGGTCACAGACCACAGGTTGAGAACCACTGCTCTAGAGAATCTATATCTGTGCTATTTTCCTGATCTAGTGACCTAGAAACCTTGTCAAAAAAAAGAGATGAGGATGGTTGGGTCTGACCTATTTTCAACTCTGCCCCTCATCTTTTTTTTTTTTAACTTCAAGGTCTTAAATTTTTTTTCTGTTTTTCTTTTTTGGAGGGGGGGAGGCAGGGCAAATGGGGTTAAGTGACTTGCCCAAGGTCACAGGGCTAGTTTTGTGTTAAGTGTCTAAGGTCACATTTGAACTCATATCCTCCTGACTCAAGGGCCAGTGCTCTATTCACAGCTCCACCTAGCCGCTCTGAGGACTTAATTTTTAATCTTGGCTCTGCTACTTTCTTCCTCTCTAACCTTAGACAATTCACTCTAGTTTTTATCCTTATCTCTTCATGAGTTACTTCATTGATCTGATTCACACTAAAGAATCTTTTGGTTGTT
>JAQQSV010010900.1:0-13149 GCA_028646515.1 Pseudochirops corinnae | reverse complement strand
CTGCCAATGGCTTCAGAGCCACAAACAGAATTTCAATGACTAAGTCTTCAATGAGGTGATGTGGAGCAGTGGTTCTCAACCTGTGGGTTATGTTAAATTTGTAACAATGAAAATACATCCTGTATATCAGATAGATTCATAACACTAGCAAAATTACAGTTATGAAGTAGCAACGAAAATAATTTTATGGTTGGGGGGTCACCACAACATGAGGAACTGTATTAAAGGGTTGAAGCATTAGGAAGGTTGAGAACCACTGAAATTGTGGAGGATAGAGAGAAGCCCCTCAGAACCTGCAGGGCCCCTATAACGCCATGCACAAGCAGCTTCCCGAAAGAATGCTACTGTGAATAGCTTCTAAGGTTCTGATTACACACTATAGTGAACACTCCATTTATTCCATAACAAATCAAGGCAAACATTCACAATAAATCACAATATAATATTCACAACATTACATCTTATTACAGAAAATCACAATATAGTGTTCACAACAGCTTAACATTAGAATGGCCACACAGTTTTCACTACAGTGGCCACAGTATTTAGAACAAAGAACAAAAGAATAATCATCTGATATCCCTAAGGAGGTTTGCCTCCTCACTCAGTCATTCAGTCATCTCACAATATAATAATCAATCTTCCACTCATGGGGCAATGATAGATTAACTTAATCAGTCACTTATCTAGCAGTCAGTCACTGAGTATTGTTAATCTCTAAAGACAATCATTAGAAAATTACACAAACCCTCCACCTCTTGGTGTCTAGTAAACTTCAATTTCATCATGCATTCAATATCCAAAGAGAGGCCTTTTCTTCATCTTGACTCAGGGTGGTCTCTCAGATTTCCTGGATCACCTTCCATAGTCCCAGCTTCTACTTGAATCCACCAAAGAGTCATCTGGATTCAGAGGCAAACAGCTCCCAGGTTCTCATCCAGTCCTCCGGGCAGTTCTTGCTACACACTGAAGTTCACAGGGTCCAACGCATCTCAAAACCTTCATAAACTTCTATTGCCGGGAACTCAAGGATCAACCAAACCACAAACAAACAAAGTCTTATCCGTCATGCTTCTTCAGTCCTCCAGTAGTTTGGCTGGCCCTAGGACCCACAAGAAATCTCAGCCTTCCAGGTGGCCTCGGCAGCAACTTCAGCCTTCACCAGATTCTTATCTCATAAACTCCAACTCAATTCTCAGTCCAGCAAGTAGCAGCCCAGCTTCCAGATGCTGTGAAAATTCTGCTTCCTCCACCAGGAGCCCTCCAGAAGAAAAAAATTTTTGATTCTGACTGTCTCTGGGCCTCTTCTTATATACACACAAAGCATTGGCTTACTATTTCAGCCAAACCCTTCCTGTTATGTCAGCAACAGGAGACAAGAGTTTATACCCTCTGCCTCTTAGTCACAAAGGTTTGATTAGTTACTAAGGGCTAAGTGCCTGCTTACTTGACATAACAAAAAGGGGTCTTCAAATTTAAATTACCATTACAGCCCCCACTTTCCCCCTGAAGTGACCCTTGGGGATGAAGGATTTTAGGGAGCTCCATATGCAGAGGCATAGGACCTTCATTCCCTGGAAAATAGAGGTGTCTTCTGTCTTGCAGAAAAGTCACCAGACCCTCAAAGCCTCCATTCCTCACAATAAGCCCTTTATCAGACATCTCCAAAGTGGGTTTGGGTTTCTGATGGACTGAACCCTAGTTTATTATTTTCACTTTTTTCACTTTCCCTTCTGATGACACATGTTAACAAAGCAGGACCTTGAGAGTGACCCACGTGTGCACAGAAATTCTGCTTTCCAATATTCTGATGACTTTTGTGGTTTATTTGAGAAGGGCTAAAAGTAGGAATGCCCATGAAATCCCTCTACCCTCTTCCCCTTTGCTGCTCTGCCTGGCTTCAGTCTCACAGAACCAGAAGCAAAGTTCCTCACCCCTCAAGAGCAGCTGCATCAAGCCTTGATTGAGAGCCCCTCCCTCAGCCTCCTCTCTCCTCTGACTAGAGGCTGGAAGGTGCAGGACCAAACTCCTCCCAATGTCTTCCTTATAGAGGGCAGAGCCTGGACTCAGCTCACTCCTATCTGTGCCTGCTGCCCTGCCGGCTTCAGCTCCATGGAACAGGGAACCCTACACTGGTACCCCAGTGTCCTGCCTCTACTTCTGGCCTCTTTTTTGTATGTCTCTCCCTCCCCACCTTGGACCACAAGCTCCTTGAGAGAAGGAACTGTCTTTTCATTATCTCCTCAGCACTTAGCACAGTGCCAGGACCAAGGAGATCTTTAATGAATGTTTATTGTATTGGAAATCATGAAATCACAGATTCTCAGTGCTGGAGGAGACCTCAGATGCATCTATTCCCATTTGGACCTGCCTGAAGATCTTCTCTCTAACACACCTGGTGAATCTTCCAGCCTCCATCTGAAGATGCTGGTTAAAGGGATCCTACGCAGCTCCCAAGTCAGCCCAACCCATCTTTAGAAGGGTTGATTTCTTTTTTTCAAAAAAATATTTTATTTTTCCCCAGTTCCATGTGAAAATGATATTAGCATTCATTGCTTTTCTTTTTTTTAACTTTTGAGTTCCAAATTTGACTCTTCCTTCCTTCTTCTTCCCTGTCCCTAAGATGGGAAGCAATCTGAAATGTGCTATCATAGAAAATGTCCATATTTGTCATTTCATGCAAGAAAACTCAAAGCAAAGAAAAGAAAGTGATTCAGAAGTCAGTTCTTTCTCTGGAAGCAGACTGCATGTTTCATCATGAGTGCTTCAGAATTGCCTGGAATCATCGTATTGCTGAGAATAGTTCTATCATTCCTAGTTCTTCATCATACAACATTGCTGTTACTATGTACAATGTTCTCCTGGCTGTCTCAGTTCATGGAAGTCTTTCTGGGTTTTTCTGAAATCTGCCTGCTCATTATTTCTTGTAGTACAGTAATGTTCCATTACAATCTTAGACCACAACATGTTCAGTCATTCCTCAATGGATGGATATCTACTCAATTTCCAATTCTTAGCCACCACAAAAAGAGCCACTATAAATATTTTTGTATAAATACATTCTTTTAGAAGAGTAGATTTATAGGGGCGGCTAGGTGGGCAGTGAATAGAGCACCAGCCCTGGAGTCAGGAGGACTTGAGTTCAAATCTGGCCTCAGACATTTGACACTTACTAGCCGTATGACCTTGGGCAAGTCACTTACCTGATTGCCCTGCCCTACCCCCTCCAAAAAGTGAAAAAGAGTAGATTTATAACATTGCTCTGTCTCTGCCCATGTCCCTTCCACCAGGGCTAGGAAGAGCTCTTTGATTCAGGCAGGTATAGACGTTACAGTGTCTCTGACTGAATGAACAACAAAGAAGGCATGAAAAGCACAAGATACTGAGCCCCAACTACTTCTAAATGCCTGTTGGACAAGAAGGAGGGAAACCCTTGGAGCCACATATACCTTTTCCTTGTGCTCAGACGATTCCTAACTCCAGTTTAGTCCTTTCAGACTGGAAGTCAAAAGACCATGGTTCGCGTCCTGGCTGTACAACTGATTGTGTGTGCCTTCTCTGGGCCCCTCTTCCCACCTCTGTAAAAAGAGATGGTTGACTTAGAGTCACCAAGGGAAGGGAACTGATGTTGGAGTCATGGGAAACCTGGATTTGAACTCCAGCTCTGACACTTGCACACTGTGTGTCCCTGGGAAAGTGACTTAACCTCTCTGGATCTTGTTTCCTCATCTGCTAAATGAGGGGAATAAGTAAGACGGTCTCCAAATTTATGATCTTATAATCTTAAATTCATGGTTAGGTGACCATGGTCAACTTATCAGACCTTTCCATTTCTACATACACAAAACGGCAATACACTGACACCTTTAGGACCTAATCCTCAAGTTACTGTGAAACTACTAGGAGATCATGGATTCAAAAGGCTCTGAAACCCTGGGAGGGCTAGAGAGATGTCAGCTCCTCTTCTTCCCAAGTGCTCTCCATCTCTGAATCCCATAAACCTGCTCTTCTCCATTTTTCTGGCTACCTGGCTGGAGTCCTGGTCAGCCTCAGCCCAGGTGGGCAGACTGTCTCAAGGCCCTAGAATCAACAAAGTGGGCCATAAGGCTTGATTGTAGGGACCTGAGGGAGATGACAGAGAGAGAAGTGCCCTGGAGAGATGTACAGGTGGGGGAAGGAAGAGGAGGAGAGAGAGAGGGAGAGAGAAAAAGAGAGAATGAGACAGGCAGAGAGTAAGAGAGAGAGTACTCTCCTTCCTACATCAAAGGATACGAATTATTTAATTAATACATGACAATGGAGAAATGGGTGGCCAGGAGAAAGGATGAGAAGTAGGCAGATAGGAGACCTAATTGCGAAGGCTTCTCAGAAAACCTTACTAGAGAGCATTGGAGCCCTTCCCAAATTTCTTGCTGAGCACTTCACCCTCATCTCCACCCTCAGGTATAGATGAGAGTCTGAAGACAGTTGCATAGAAATAGGGTTGAACCCAGAAGGGGTTTTGTAGGGTTGGAATGTTTTCTCTGAGGACACATAGAAAAATCAGCAGAGTGATTGAAAAAGACAGACAATAGCAGACTGAGGAGAAGGAATAAACTAACATTGGAAGAAAAGAGCAATCTCAATAGTTCACAACAAAAGAGAATGAAGCCAAATCCCTGGAGGAAAGTGAAGATATCTCATCAAATTTGGCAAGGCAATCAAAGAACTCCCTGGAAGGAGCAAAGAAATAAGGATGGGTATCAGAACTCTTATAGGAGGAAATCTGCAAGTCTAAGTAGAGCTTGCTGAATGTTAAACTAAAGACAGACACTCTCCTTGACAGCACATTTTCTGAAGAAGAAAAAGAGAGAGAGAGAATGACAGAAATGGAATGCAAAAATGTGGAGAGAAATACAATTAAACAATAAAAAGCAAGCAAGGAGAATGGAAGGGCACAAGGGTTTGCTGCAAAATGAGATTGTGGAATAGATAGGATGTGAGAAGATTGACTAGGGGTTTAAGCTTTTTCTAAGAGCCAATTGGAGTTAGTGGCCCATTGTTAAAGAGGAGCATAGTGGTTGGGGCTTGAGAACTATAGATTTAAGGGTAGGTTCCCATAGGAATACCCTCTCCACCCATGAACTCAAGGTCATGGTCATGCTCTAGACACTCAGTGTGCCCATTCAAGTCGGGAGGAGGGGCAATGTATCAAAGAGAGGATGACACACCATGCCACACACACCACACATTACATATATACACATATACATCTCACAGGCTCACACACCATACATCCTGCTATTACCAAAAACCAGTCCCTGGTAGATATGTGGTAAGGGTGTGTGTGTGTGTGTGTGTGTGTGTGCTGTGAAAAAATTTTTAAATCTTAGTAATCAGTGTCTTGGAGACTCAGTTTTCCTCCAGCCCCCTCCCCTTTACAAATTCAGTCTCTTCTTTAGAAGGACATTACTGATGATGAGATTGTATTGAATCCTCTTATCCTGGTCAAACTCTAACCCAGATCTGAATTGATTTATTCTGCACAGATTTAGGTGGAGATAGATCCTTCCGCCTAGATAGCCCAAGACTGGGACTGGTCTGGCATGATGGAGGGCTGGTCTGATAGAACAAGTACTTCCTCTAAAGATAGAATGATGACGGGTGATATCAGCCCTTGTTGAAAAGGTATTCAGTGATGCAAGTCAAGACCTCACCTCCCAGTATGCCAATGAATCATGGTTGATTGGCACTCCTTAGGAACACCTACTCTTTTTTTTTTGTTTTTTATTAATAATCATCTTTATTCTCAATATTTACATCTGGTTATTAAAATGTACAGATCACACACAAATAATAAAACAAAAATTTTTACATATATATATAAATATTTTCAGGTATACAATCCTTGCCATTTGTGAAAAATACAAATTAAAAATTAAAAGCTCCTCAAAAACCTAGTAGATGTGAAGGTCGAAGAGGGGCAGAAAGAAACATGGACAACAAGCTATTCCCATTTTCTTCCTCCCAAACCTCTAACATGTCCTGTGAACTGTGGTTTTCAGAATAGCTTGTAAAACCCAGAAACTCAGGACTGTCTTCACTGCTTTGAAATAATTCCACTAAAGATTGTGTTGGTGAATGACAAATACCGTTTTCTTCTTTTGCAGCAGGAAATTCTGCTATGTTCTTTACATGCAATTCAGTGTTCTTCTGCTGGTTTCTTCCTGTGTTTCTCCTTAATACTATTTTTACTTTTCGGAGCAGCCTCCCTGAAGGCAAATTGTCTGTGCTTTCAAAGGCTGCTTCCTTGGGTCCTTCACCAGGATGACCACGGGACGTTATCTTGGCTGGACCAGTAGGCTGCTTTGGTGAATCGCTAATGACTCTCCCAGGGTTGTGGTGAGGATCAAATGACATAAAATTTGTAAAACACTGAGCACGGAGCCTGGCACGTAGTAAGTGTTATATAAATGTTACCTGTTAATAACTACAACAACAATAATAATAAAAGAAGAGGAAAAGAAGATGGGGAGGAGGAGGAGGAACAAGGACAGACTTTTTTCTATTCGAGTGGTCTTAAAAGAGGGAAGGAGGGGGAGGAAAACAAAACAGTAGAGAGAAGGAAGGGAATGAAACTTACTATAAAACACAAGTGAAATCTGTTAATTGAAGGGCATATAAACATAGGGGAAGAAGTTGGGGAAAAGGTGTCACCTGAATCCCACGAAAACTGAAAAAAGAAAGACTGAACGACTTTTAGACATTGAGGTTAGTGAAAAATATATGAAGCAACAGGAAACTAGGTGGGGACAAGAAAAGTAGGGTTTAAGGGGGAAAGATGAGTTAGAAGAAAAACGAACTCCAATCTCTGCTCCTAAGTGTATTAATAAGAAAGAAATAAGAAGTAAGCACCTGTGATTCAGGTGAGAAAGAGGAGAAGAGGGTTGGGGAAGACGTGGGACTACCTGGCTTAGAGAACACCACTGCTAAGCACAAACCTTTGTTTGTTAAGGAGGAGAAAGGAAACCATAAAGGGATATAATGAAGAGAAATATGTAATACCCATAAGAGGATCACAATGGATTAAAGCTGCTGGTGTTTACCAGAAGCCCTTGCAATAGAAAGATTCACAGTTTTACGAGAAATAGCTACAAAATCTGCTGCGCTTGAGGCAAACTCAAAAAGCAATGGGAGCAATCAGAACTTCGGACAAGGGAGGAGTAAAATTGAACATGATTAAGAGAGATAGAAGAGGAAAGAGCATTATATTGGGAGCCACTGAAATTAATCAAGCAATGTCAGCACTTAATATGCATGCACCAAAAGGCATAGCATCGAAGTACTTAAGAAAAAAGTGAGAGTCACCAGGAAATGGCAAATCCAATGTGGGGTTCTTAATTTATCCCTTTTAGGAAGGAAAGAAACAAGCATTTATTAAACACCTATTATATGCCAGATAGTATTCTAGTCATTTTGCAAATAATATCTCATTTGATCCTCCCACCAGCCCTGGGAGGTAAGTAGGTGCTGCTATTATTCCTACTTTATAGTTGAGGAAACTGAAGCAATTAAAGGTTAAGTGACTTGCCCAGGGCCACACAGCTATAAGTGTCCAAGGCCATATTTGAACTCATCTTTCTGACTCCAGGACCAATGACTCCTAGGAGCCAATTTCATGATATGCCTAAAACACAACTTATCAGGTCAAGTACCTTAGCAATGAAGAACCTCACCATCTCAAGCAGGCTTATAACCTCCTTCTTCCTTAGGTCATTAAACTCCAGCTGGGGCATTCAGCCACAATGACCCACTGGGAGGTTTGTGATTAAAAATATCAGCATCATTCTAGCTCACTGTCTGTCTGATCTGAGCTCACAGTCACAACTCAAACCCTTCCCTGGCCAAGAAAGAGTCAAACAGACATTAGAATGTAGTCCTGCTCCACCTTTCCTAGAACCAAAGTAGAAAGAGCCAGTGACCTTCCTGCTCCATTTGGGAGCTGACTTTTCTCCAGCACCATTTATGTAATGTGGAAAAGCTTTGTAAAATCAAGGCTTAGGGAACATAGTGCACTCCTGCCCATTGGAACCACAGAGAGGCTAGGCCCACGTATCTGCCCACTAAAGCTAGAAAGGCCCCTGTATGCTCTCTGAAATACTGCATCCATAGCTTCAGCTAGAGATAAAGGGCATAGCTTTTTCTGTAAGCTATCCATTCCCAGGTGAGCAAGACAGTGCTGGTGGTGGGGAAAGACTAGAGATTCCAGCTAGAACCATGCCCAAGCCTTTTCAAACCATAAAGGCCTGATTTGGTTTGGTTTGTTGTTTTTTGTTTTTTCATTTCAGAATTGGAATTAACGGAAGAAATTTTTGCTCATTGGTTCCATGTACAAACAGTGTCCGTCTGGATCTATGAGATGAAAAGTTTGATGGATGGGAGAGTTTGAGGGCCAGAAATAGCACTTACTGGACAGGAGGGGCAGACACTGAGTGCACAGCAAATGGAGCAGAGAGGACTGTATGGCTCAGAAGGCAAGCTCCAACTCTTATCTGGAAGATAACCAAAGGGGTCTGGCTATCCATGTTCAGATGTTTTAATATTTATTAATTGTGAGGCTCTGATCACTTCATCTGAACCCAGACCCTCCTGATTCCAAGTCAAGAGTTCTCTCCATCACACAATGCTGAGGATATATTTTGTTGCGCTTTTATGTACCTCTGTATGGCTTGGTCAGCAGAAGCTGGTACCTGCCCAGAACAATCCCAAACATAATGCAAGAGTTTCCCAGCGTGCTATGGATCCACGAGGAATACTTACAGGTCAGGCTGACCAGAGCCCCCCAGGATAGACAGACATGGGAAGGCTATGACCTGCAGCATTGGATGGATGACTCAAATCAATGACAGCCAAGTTGGGTATCTTTCCTCTCCACAACACACCAAGTGGCCATCCAGCATCTGCTGTAATGTTGGGCACCACTGTCTTTAGATAAAACTCTACACCATGAGTAGTAGAAGAGATGATGGTTATCATTGAAAGATTGTTGGATTAGAAGAGAACTAGGGAGGTAGCTCTCATACAAAGGGCAGTAGTGGTGATGTAGCAGAAAGAGCACAGGGTCTGAAGTCAGATAGCCAGGATTCAGATCTAGGGTTTGCAACTAGAAGATACTGACCAAGTCACTTGACCTCTTTAGGCCTCTGTAAAGTGAGGGTATTGATCTCAAACTCTAAAAGCCTTCCAGCTCAAAAGCATTAATCCTATAGTCTTACTTTCCCAAGATGACCCCAAAGGTTGTCCCCAGCATTAATTCTTGGTCTCCTACAGTGAGGATCCCTTAGGGAAATTCTTGGAAGATTCCCACTGTAGGATTTCTCAAGAATTCCCAAGTGGGGAAACAAGAAGCCTGCCTAAGGAGAGAGGAGGTTCATCCACATTAGCCAGAATGAAGATTTGGATCTAATGTGTTTATAAAAAGCAGTGACTCAGGAGACCTCCAGTAGGGAAGTTATAGCCCTTCCTGTGGGCCCAGATCTTGCCAGAGCTGCCCACGACTGACCCAACAGCCTCTACTTCATGCCTCACCCCTGCTGCTGGCCCATATGCAAGCTAAGCTATGAGCACCTCCATAATTAGCTTCCACGTGGATGCAAAAAACTTGAGCCGTATCTTAGTAACATCAGCTTCCAACCTGGGGAAGGGAGAGGAAGCTCAAGGTTTCTGGGGGAGAATGTCATCCTCTGCATCTGCACACCCCAGTCAACATTAAAAGCTTCTCAAGGCTGGTCAAGTCCCAGCCCTCTCCCACTAGCCATCCAGTGGTCAGGGTGATATACCAGTCATTTTAATGGTCTCTTCTGGTGAAGTAGGTCAGCTGGCTGCTAGCTGTCAGACACAGCTGGATTTGTATGGAGGACAAGGATGCTCCTCCCGGAAATGTCAGCAAAGCTTTACAGCACCATGCCCCCACCCAACACCATACCATGCCAAGCCATTCCATGCCACCATGAATCTGGAGGAGGATTCTTTTTCTTTTATTCCTTTTCTCCTAAACTTAGTAACCACCAAGAAAAACAAATATTCAGACAAACAAAACTAAAATAAGTGTACAGAAAGTCTCAAACTACAAGTTATTTATAAAGGTCAACTTTAATATGAGATTCAGCATAAGGTTGTGGGTACAAAGTGAACCACAGAGTTAAGAAGAGTCAGGTCTGGATCCTGTCAGGGCTATGTGGCCCAGGGAAAATAATTTCTCAGAGCCCCAGGCAACTCTCTAAGACTTACAACGCAAGGACTGGTCTGCATGGGTGAAGGGAGTTTTCCTGCTGGGACCGCCCTTTATGAATGAGATCACGAGTATGGATTTAGAGTCAGGAACCCTAGGTTCTCTTTCAAGTCTGACACTGGACAGTTCAATGGCCTTGAAATATTCCTATTCCTCTTTAGTAAAAATGGAGAGCCTGGAAGAGAGGGTCCCTTCACCTCTGAATCATCAGCCCTCCCTCACTCAAAACAAAGTCAATTGCAAGTCATATCATCATCTCCCTGACATCATGGGTCTCTTCAAGAATGAAAGGAAAAACCACAACCACCTTGGGGGTCCTGTTACTCAATCAGCTTCCATGCATTTGCCTTATTCACTGGCACCTTCCAACAGTGCTAATGACAAAGCATGTGGCTTCTTAGAATGGAAGCTCTTTGTGAGGAGGGATCACTTCATTCTTTGTATCTGGACCCAGCACACAGTAAGTGATTAAGAAATGTGAGGAGGCATGTGGTGGATGTGAGCCCAAGGGCCCATGCCACTTTAGGAAATGCGAGAGAAAATTGGAACAAAAGACATTATTAGAGTCAAGTCAAGTCAATTTAACAGGACTTCCATACTTGCTGTATGCCAGGTGTTGTGCTAAGGTCTGGTGATACATACACATCAGGGAAATGGGCTAGTAGGAAGCTGTGCCATGATGGCACAGTAGCTCCAGGTTAGCTGCCCAGCAGAACTCCTCCACAAATATTCAGAAAATATACTATATTGAGTGGGGTAGCTAAGTGCCAAGCCTGGAGTCAGGAAGATTCACTTTCCCAAGTTCGGATCTGGCTTCAGACACTTAGAGACCCTGGGCAAGTCACTTAACAATGTATGTTTCAGCTTCCTCATCTGTAAAATGAGCTGGAGAAGGAAACAAACCACTCCAGATGAGGTAACAAAGAGTTGGCTACAACTGAACAAAACTAGACCAAGTACTGATCAGAAAATCCAAGAAAAAGAATCACATCCAGTAATTCTTTCAGTCCAATTTGACATAAGGAGATGGACAGGTCTATGGACAATGGAGATAGGGTTTAGTCAAGAATAATACGCCATGTGAAACATTCCAGTGAAACTGAAAGAATACTAAGCCTGTGTATTAAGGTGAAAAGAGGTCCCTAACCCATACAAAGGGCCCAAATCTTTTTTGACATTTTAAAAAATTTTAAACTTAAAAAAAAATCTTTTATTTATTTTTATTTTCAACATTCATTTTCACAAGATTTTGAGTTACAAATTTTCTCCCTGTCTTTTCCCTACCCCTACCCCAAGATAGTGAGCCTACTTGAATACCCCTTCCCCCAATCTGCTCTCTCTTATATCCTCCCCCATTCCCCCTCTAACTTTCTAGTAGGGCAAGATGTATTTCTATACCCCAGTGCCTGTATACTTTATTTCCTAGTTGCATGTAAAAAATAACTTTTTTACCATTTATTTTTAAAAATTTGATTTCCAGATTCTTTTCCTTCTTCCTTCCTCACCCACCCCCACTGGGAAGATAAGCAATTCAATATAGGTTGTACATGTGTAGTTACACAAAAGGTTTCCATAGTAGATATATTGTGAAAGACTAACTATATTTCCTTCCAACCTATCCTACCCCCCTGCACTTATTCTATTTTCTGCTTTGACCCTGTCCCTTTTCAAAAGTGCTTGCTTCTAACCACCCTCTCCCCCAATCTGCCCTCCCTTCTATCCTCCCCACTCTTATCCCCTTCCCCCCTACTCTCCTGTAGGGTAAGATACCCAACTGAATGTGTATGTTATTCCCTCCTTAAGCCAAATACAAGTAAAGTTGACCCATTCCCTTTCACCCCCCTGCTCTTTCCCTCCATTGTAACAGTTTTCTCTTGCCTCTTTTATATGAGATAATTTATCCTATTCTATCTCTCCTTTTCTCGTCTCATTATATTCCTCTCTCACCTCTTAATTTTATTTTTTAGCTAACATCACTTCCTATTCAACTGATCCTGTGCCCTCTGTCTATGTTTACATGTACATACATATAGACAAACTCACACATGTATTTATACACACATACACCCTCCTATACATACATATATGTATATATAAGTATATATACATATATATTCCCTTAAACTATCCTCATATTGAGAAAAGTCTCATGAGTTACAATTATTGTTTTTCCATGTAGGAATGTAAATAGTTCAACTTTATTAAGTTCCTTATGATTCTTTTTCCTGTTTACCTTCTCATGCTTCTCTTGCTTCTTGTATGTGAAAGTCAAATTTTGTGTTCAGCTCTGGTTTTTTTCATCAAGAATACTTGAAAGTCCTCTATTTCATTGAATGACCATATTTTCCCCTGAAGCATTATACTCAGTTTTGCTGGGTAGGTGGTTCTTGGTTTTAATCCTAGCTCCTCTGACTTCTGGAATATCATATTCCAAGCCCTTCAATCCCTTAACGTAGAAGCTGCTAGATCTTGTGTTATCATGATTGTGTTTCCACAATACTCAAATTGTTTTTTCTTGACAGCTTGTAATATTTTCTCCATGACCCAGGAATTGTGGAATTGGGCTATGATATTCCTAGGAGTTTTCTTTTTGGGATCTTTTTCAAGAGGTGATAGGTGAATTCTTTCAATTTCTATTTTGCCTTCTGATACTAGACTATCAGGGCAATTTTCTTTGAGAATTTCCTGAAGGATGATTTCTAGGCTCTTTTTTTGATCATGGCTTTCAGGTAGTCCAATAATTTTAAAATTATCTCTCCTGGATCTATTTTCCTGGTCAGTAGTTTTTCCAATTAGATATCTCACATTGTCTTCTATTAGTTTTCATTTGTTTGGATCTGTTTGATAGTATCTTGATTTCTCATAAAGTCATTAGCTTC
>JAQQSV010010899.1:0-13149 GCA_028646515.1 Pseudochirops corinnae | reverse complement strand
TTAAAAGTAAATGAGTAAATAAAAAAATCAAAAAAAAAAGAAAAAAAAAAGTATCCCAATTCTGAAGTTAAATACCAAATAAAAAGAGCATTTCTGTATACACAGTATAAACAGAAAAAGGACTGCATATGTAACTGCATATCTCTATTATGTAAGCAGATTGATTTTTTATTTAAAAATTTCTTTTACAACTATCAAGCATTTTTTTCTTTCCCATCCAACTCCTCCCTCCACTCCCTGAGGGAAAACAAAACAAAACAAAACCCTTGTAACAAATAAAGCCTAGGCGAAATCCAAAGAAGCGACTCATTCGGTCCATCATCTCTCGGTCTGGAAGTAGGCACTTGCTTTTCCTTTTAAATACACTTCAATCAGTAGCTTTCAAAGCCTTCCTTGGCTTCTTTCTGAGCTTGCCCCCATCCTGGTACCTTTGCTACAGGAGCCCGAGGCCCGGTATGGGCAGCTTTCACTTCCCCCGACCCTCGATCCCTCTCACCAGGGTTTAAATCCCTCCCTAGAGGATGGGCTCTTGTGCCACCTTCTGCAGGCAGCTGCAGCCTGGACCCTCGTCGGGCTCCCTTTCTGCTCGGCCTCTCTCTTTCCCTCCACGCCCGGGGCCCCCGGCTAGTTCCTCGCCTGGAGAGCCTCCGGAGGCCCTTCTGTTCTCCAATGGACTTGAAGGCCTGGGCCATCTGTCTCTGTCTCCGACTACCTCTCCGACTCCCCCTCAGCATCCCCGATCCCAGGCTAGCGCACACATTACCTGGCTCGGAGAAAGCGCTTGAGAAAAAGTTTGCGGAACTGAATTACGTCAGAAAATAAGCGGAGCTCTCAGTCACGACTCCGTCAGGGTCTGGGGGGAGGCCTTGAGTGGGACAAATGAGGACGGTTACGGGGCCGCCGAAGGGGCCGACGCGCCAGGTGACTCTGAGGTACTGGAGGCCTTCATCACTCTGGCGAACTTGGCAGATATCAAGCGCGCAGGCGGTTTTGGGGGCCTGGTGGGAGAGGAGGGAGAGGAACATGCGCAAATAGCTCGCCAACCAATACGCGGCTAGGCTGGGGCTCCTGCGAGAGTTAGAAATCCGACTGGAAAAGATCTAACGAAGAGCGTTTAACCTAGGTTCGCTTACTGCACATGCGTGGGCAGGTCAGCGTCTTCTTCCTTGAGAGCACCGGAATATAGCGGGTGGGGAAAAGCGGTAGATACGGACCGTGCCTGGGTTCTAGAGACGGACGCAGGGCTCAGGCCCCCAGAAGACGGAATCAGGTAGGGACAGGTCTTACGTGAAGCCCGCACGGACCCGAAGAAAGGGTCCCCTTATTTGGACCTTCTCAGATACTTCTTCCGGGTCGGTCTGAGGTGCTCTGACTGAAAATCGTATCACCGCTTCAGGGGAAGCCAGTCGATGGTGGAAAGGATCCGTTGTTGAGCATCTTGAGGCTGTCTAGAGACAGCCGAGTGCAGTGCTTGAGGATCGACCTGATTTCCTCCTTGGCATCTCACGCCTCTTTCTTTTAGAAATCTGGAGAACGAGGTAGTTTTACTGAACCTCATTTTCCTCATCTAAAAGATGGCGATGCCAAACGCATACACTACCTATAACATTTTATAAAGTCTTAAAGACCTACATAAATGCGAAGGGTTATTATCATTTTAGTAACAGCACTTCATATCCAAGCTGTGGATTGATGAAGACAAAAAGGGAACTTCAATTTACCGGAAGCATGCATGCTTCTACTTGTCTCAGCCAGGGATGGCCTAGTGGTCCTGATAAGCTTGGAATCAGATTTTCAGTGCTGGGAGAGGTCGTAGGGATCATTTGGTTCAACCACTCTATTTTACAGGTGAGGGAATCGATGCCAAGGGACATTCAGTGTCACAAAATTAGTAGGAGAACTGGAATTAGAACCCTGATTAATCTTGTTCAGTTGAACCTTACTCTTTGTGGCCCCATTTGGAGTAAGGCACAACTCTGTAAAGTAGATAATCTCAAATTTACAGAGGGGGAAATTGAGGCTGGGTCAGATTAAATTACACAGCTATTACATATCTAAGTGGAATTTGAACTTAAGTCTTTCTGACTCTAAATCCAATACTCTGTCTCAAAGTGGCTGAGAACAGTAAAGAACTGCGTGACTAGGTGGCATAATGAATAGAGCACCAGCTCTTGAGTCAGGAGGACCTGAGTTCAAATTTGGCGTGGGACACTTAACACTAGCCATGTGACCTTGGGCAAGTCACTTAACCCCAATTGCCCTGCCTTCCCCCCTCAAAAAAAAAAAAAGAGAAATGTAAAGAAACTAATCCTAACCTTCCCCCCACCCCACCCCCATTCCCAGGCCACCATAGAGGCCGGCCTAACACAGCCTGGTGGATTAGGTTTAATAAACATGAGCTTTATTCTGCCCTACCCAGCAATGATGCTTCATAGTTCTGATCATAGCTGATCTCCATACAGAAACTTATCTGATCATCAGGGCAGGATATGGCCACTATGTGGTCTTCAGACCTAGACCAAGTCAGAGTGATGCACAATTTCATGTGAATGGGACTTTTTAATGCCCTTTGAGGACTAGAAAACCATGTCAGATGAGGCAGGGGCCAATTAAGTCCTAGGCACAGCTTTGTCACCTTTCAGTGAAAATCCCTTTTGTTTGGAAATGGGGACAACCCTGTTCCTGTCACAGCCCTCACCGGAGTGGTACTGTGAGTCACAGAAACTGTGCAGGCCTCTGGGGATCCTGGAAGGGGAAACCATTTGAAAATCCTTAGGTTTATGTTTCAGTTCCTTCTGGGTCTGAAGTTCATTCTAGTTTGATATTTTGTGAGCCTGCATGTTCACAATTTCTCTCTATTATGCTACCATTATGGAATTGTCAAAGATTGGAAGTTTCGTCTGGGTAGGATCAATGAACCAGAGAAGTGAAGGGTCCCTAAAGCATCACTAGTGCCTTCATGTCAAAAGGGAGCTTCTGATGCAGGATCATTATTTTGTACTAAATAGATTTTTTTCAAAATTTTCATGAATTTTATTTTATTTGGTCCTTATGGCATCCCACTCATGACTGCCTTACAGAGTAGTTAACAAACCCAGAGAGCTTAAATAACCTGTCCATTGACCACTTGTTAGCAAGTGACACAGAACTCAATCCTAGAGCTTTACTAATGCCATACTTTTCCCTCCATCTATGCTTCACCTTCAGTGTCAAATGATTCCCATTCAGAGGGTTTCCTTGCTATTGAGCTTTGCATTTTCACTTGACAAAATATTTACTATTTAAAAACAGAAAAGCCCAAAGAACATTACGTATGTCCCAGGCCTACAAGAATAAAAATCCAGCCTTACCTTGTGTAACATGGGTAATGAGCTGTGGTAAATTGTTATTTAATGCAAAATTTACTTTTATTTTATGGCTGCTTTGCTAACCACTCATCCTCTCTTTTATCAATTTGTGGTGTTACAGTAACAGCTGGCTGCTAATTCTCTGTCCCCAGTTTGTGCTGTGAATATTATCTGAGGCTCAGGAATGTAGCACCTCCTAGTAGCCTATTAGTTGCAGCTCACCACTCTAGCCATGTACCCTTAGGCCTGTGAGGAAGAATGATTTACTTCACCATGTAATTGTTCAGTCACATCTGATTCTTTGTGACTCTGGACCATAGCACACTAAGCCCTTCTATCCTCTACTATCTCTCCAAGTTTATGTTTGTTGTTTCCATTTATTTCACCATAGGCAATGAAATAAAATTGACTAGGCCAGTTTTTACATCACTTGTAGAAACCAGTTCAGAATGTCAGAATTGAAAAAGATGAATATTATTAATTATTTCACCTTCATTTTATAGAGGGGAAAAATGAAACACAGTCATTAAACTAAGTAACTTGCCTAAGGTCATACAAAACTAGAACCAGTTCTTTCAAGGACACCACTCTGCTTTTTATACATTTCAGCTCTGCAGGTATCTTTTAACTGATTTTTCTCTTATAGATACATTTGTCCAACTCATCAAGTCAGTTTATTCTTGGTCCATGATTCATTTTTTTTGATGACTTCTAGATTCTGTTTTTTCTTCTCTCTAGCTAATCGGAGCTAACCCTCTCCTTGTTGGAAAATCTGATCTATAAATATTCTTCTGACCTGAATGTTTTTCTGTTTTTGTAACCTCTCTCCCTTCTCATTCCATTGTGGACCCTTTGCCTCTCTTTACTCTTTGAACCATTAGAGTGTTTCTTCATGAAGAAAAGGAGGTATTTGACCCCATATATAACCAAGTTGCTACTAATTCAATTCTCCTTACTTCCTAAGGACCCTTCCAAGGAGCAGTTCAGCTTTTTATACCAGTCTATTTTGCACATAGAATCATGAGTTCATAGAATCATAGTTTTAGAAATGGAAGGGATTTTAGTGGTGACCTCTTCATTTTTACAATTGAATAAACTGAGACCCAGAGGGATTACTGTAACTTATCAAAGAGCGAATAGGTAGTAAATGGCAAAGCTAAGGTGGGCACTGAATCCCTCTGACTCCAGCTTCATTGCTCTTTCCACTGCATCATGCTTGGCTCTCACACGTTCTGGTGCTTGATTCACACAGAATCTCAGATTTAGAAGGGACCTTGGAAACCATATAGTTCAGTCCATAAGAATCTTTTCCAGAAAGTCACTGACAAATGATCATATGGAAGGGATTGACACTGACAAATAGCCATACAACCTTTTCTTATAGATCTCCAGTAATGAGGATCCCACTTCCTCTTGAACTAGCAAATTCCATTTTTAAACAACTCTTTGTCTTGAGGACATTTTTCTTTAGATTGATGCTAAGTATATCTCTCTGAAATTTTTGCCCATTGTTCCGAGAACTATCTTTTTGGGATGTAACTGACTCAATAAGGTAGATATTTTGGAGGGTTGTCTTTTTTTTTTTTTCCCATTTTAGTCACATAAATTTATACTGATCCATGTTCTCCTTGTGACAAATGGCTCAAATTTTCAAGACACCTGGTTGGGACTATAAATGTTACTTTGTGTGTTGACTGGGAAATAGCAAGCCAATGTGGGGATTCAATCCATGAAACAGTAAATCAGGTGTTCTGAGATCTGTTCTAGTGATTAGAATTGACCACTTTTCATGCTGTGCCCCAAGTTTCTGTCTTGGGTAGAAAAGACAGGAACAGAAATGTAGTAGTATCCAGGTTTTGTCTAACTAAGGAACTAAGATTTACTTTTGACTGTTTGAAAGGCAACATGGCATAGTAGATAAAGAAAGAACAGGCTTCAAAAACAGAAAGACCTGAGTCCAAATCTGGTCTCCAAAAAATACTGACTCTGTGACCTTGGTCACTGTGACCACAGTCTCTCAGAACTCCAGGCAGCTCCCTAAGACAAACAGGATAGCTTTGAAAGTTACACATTAGATTTGTTATATACTTAAAAATAAAAGTAAGCAATATAATAGATTCACAGTTTCACAAACAATACCTTCTTCTATTTCACAATGTATATAGAAATCCTTATTTTATTTGATGTTTGTTAAGATCAAGATTAAAACTTAGGAAAAAAAAGAATTTGAAGAAAACCAGACTTCTGTGTTTTATAAAATACTTAGTACAAAGTAGTGGCAGTTCACTATCATAGCATTAGGATGATATTATCTTGATAAGAAGGCCTTATCAGGCCAAACATTTCTTTTTAAAAATTTATTCCTTTTTAAAAAGTAATTTGAGCAAAAGATAATCGTGTTTGTATTTCTCTTGTTTTGATTGTCTATATATATTTTTAATATTTTTTGCTGTTTAATAGTAAGTGTTCTAAAATCAGAAAGTATTAAAACAAAACTCTAGGATTGAGGTTCTTAACCTGTAGTCCAAGAACTTGTTTTTCTGTTTGTTTATTTGTTTTTTGGAGGCAGTCGGGGTGAAATGACTTGCCCTGGGTCACACAGTCTGAGGTCAGATTTGAACTCAGGTGCTGTTGACTCCAGGGCTACGAGACCTTGTTTTAAAAATATTTTAATAGTTGTTTTCTTTTGTAATCCTGTGATTTTTATTTTATACACTTAAAAACATTAATCAGAAAAGGTACTCATCATTTTCATCAGAATGCAAAGAGGTCCATGAAAAAAAAAAGTTGAGAACCCTTCTAATAAGGGTGGGTGTATCCTGCAACAAAGAAGCCAGCACAGATTAGTAGAGGGAGTCCTTTCATACATGAATTCCTTATTCCAGTATAATCACAGGTCCTATATTTATGCCTAGTTACGGAAAGAGGCCTATCCTTCAGTTGGTGTTTGAAAGAAAAAAATACTAATATAAGGAGATAGATAGACTGTCTTATATAGAGGACACAGTGTAGGCAGAGAGTGTGGGTTCTACTCTTTACCAGAAAAAAAAAAGTCCACATGAGTAGAGTAGGGAAATTGAATGCAATATGAATAAGTAATTTTCCAAAAAGAAGATTAAAATTGTCAATAATCACTTGCAAAAACGCATTGATCTCCAAGTGACCAGATATGCAAATTAGAACAGCTTTAAAGTAGTACTTCACACCTATCAAGCTAACAAAACAAAAAAAATTAGAAGAAATGGAACTCAATGCTGGTAGGATTCTGGAGAAGTAGAAATGCTTACTTATTGTTGTGGAATTGCAAACTCATACTTTATTATTGGAGCACAATCTCACAGACCTAGGTAAAAGTTATAAAAATAAGCATACCCTTTGGTCTAAAAGTATCACCTTGGGAACAGTCCCTAAAGTTATTACTTTAAAAAGAGAGAGAGAGTAAAACAGAACAATCTAGTAGCTTACTTTTATAGCAGCCTTCTGCGTTATAAAAAACTGGAAATAACCTAAGTGTCTAATAATTAAATAAATTGTGGTACAGTAAGGTAATGTAATATAGGTGAAATGAGGTGAAAAAAAGCACAACCTGAAAAATGGAGTACATACCATGACCACTGATTGAAATAAGAAAAGTAAATGAGAATGAATGGACAAAGATCCTGATGGATGGGGAATGATTAAAAAACTATCATATTGAGAAGACTTATATGAACTGATGCAAAGTGAAGTAAGCAGAACTAAGAGAACATTGTACACAGTAACAGCAATATTATAAGAATGATCAATTTTGAAAGACTTGGCTACTCTGATCAAAACAATAATCCAAGACAATTAAAGGAGCTATGATGAAAAATGCTGTTCACCTTCAGAGGGAGAGCTGTTCAACTCTGAATGCAGATTGAAGTTTCTTTTTGAAATTTATTTTTCTTATTTTTTTTCTTCTGTGTTTTCTTTTGTAATCTGACTACATGGAAATATGTTTTACATGACTTACATGTATAATCTATATTAAATTGCTTACCTTCTTAAGGAGTGGGGGAAGAACAGAAGGGAGAGAATTTGGAACTCAAGATTTCTAAAAACCAATGTTAAAGATTTTTTACATGTAAATAAATATTTAGTGAAATGAATAAAAATATATTTTAAAAATTTTTTTAAAAACTCTGGTAATGCATATACTCTGGCCCTGTCTCCCAGAGCTAGTCTGTCTCCCCACTCTGTGTTCTGGAGGACTCTGGGGGGTTTGACTGTTTCTCTTCTTTATTGCCATTGGTACATAGCCCCAGCTATGTTCCTTCTCATAGGTAAGGGCTTATGATTAGCACTCTAGTTCCATTTAGCCACGTAACATCAAGGAACTTTTACAAAGGGAAGTTTATTTCAGACAATACAAACATGCTATTTCCACCTCTAACATTTCAGGGAGCATCTTCTTCCCTATAGTGCCTTACTTTCTGGGGAAACAGGCTCAAAATTCAGCTTAATTCCTATGTAACATCAGTTCTAAAAAGTTCTGAAAGAGTCCTTGTCTCAGCTATTCCTGTGCTAGGATCTCAATGTCACTACCAAAGTTTGCTCCTTGGGGACTTGATGTTGCAGTGGCTGGAAAACCTAGCCTGGATTATGACTCCCAGTTTCCTGTGACTTGATCTCTTGATCTTTTGAAACTTGGGGTCAGAGATTCCACTCTCTTCTCCTGAAGTGGAAAGCAACAAACAAATAGGCAAAAGACTGAGGCTGGTTTCTTTGGGGCTTTATGGTCACTTACCAGACGCTATTGATGAAAGAGTCCAAGAGTAACAGCAAAAGGGGAGTTGTCTGATTCTGAAAGACCTTTTTAATGCCTCTAAAGCCAATAAAAGAATCTCCCCTTCCACTGTGTGGCTAGTTGACTGCAATATCTATGCAGGCTCTGTAGTTTAGCCAAGGTACTTCACTACATCACAGTTCTCCCAGAAGTAAAAGGCTACATTAGCCAAACAACAGATGGGGTCTGTACAGGTGCCAGATCCCCCATTATACTTCTATGATACCTTATACATTTAAATTAACTTGTCAGTTGCAAAGCAAATTTGCTTGGTTTATATTGTTCATTATCAAGTTTTTAGCAAAACATTTCAAAGAGGAAGAAAAGAAAATGGAATGAGCAAGGCTTTATGGCTACAAATCTAGAGTTTATACTTAATGAAGACTATGAGATACGACAAAGAAAGGAAGACTGTTATGATACATAGGTGAAAAACCAAACTCAAAAAATTAATTTCTTGGCAGCCTTCTGTCCTAAAATGAGTTGGGATAAGTTGTAACAGGAAATCTGTTAACCCAGGATTTTAACCTTTTTGTTATCATATACCCTTTTGTCATGGAAATCTATGGACCTCTTCTTTGAATAATGGTTTTAAATGCATAAGTCTTTAGGAGATGTGACTAGAACCTAAATACTGATATATTGAGGCTTAGAAGGATTAGTGTATATATATTTTTTCTTTTTTTTTTCTCTTTAATAGTCCCTAGAGAGCCATTCAGGTACCTCAATTTTTAAACAGTTTTCAGAAGAAAAGTTTTTGATCCAAAAATAAAGTCTAGTTAAAGTATTACGATGAAGGATTATGTCACATATGAAACCTTTAACAGCACATAATCTTTCATAGTAGTCTACCTAAACAAATACTTCTGTAGACACTGTTGAAACTATACCTGCGGTGTCAGTTTCTTAGCTGTTGTAGGATCAGTTGACAGGATCAACCACCACCATATTCTCTTGGCCCCAAGGAAAAGAACTGAAGTTGCCACCCTTTGGAAATGGGATATGGTCATTTGTTGTTACCCCTCCCAGAAGCCAAAACAAAGCAGAATGAAAAAAATTTGCATGAAGAAATAAGAACAAAACAAAATTAAATGTAGCAAATGCCCTTTTTATTGGAGAAGAAACAAATTAAGCTCTTGTATGGGGACAGTACAAAAACTTCTCCCTCCAGTAGGTGGGGCTGTGACCTCTCACTATTAAATGGACAGAGCATTCTGGACTAATACTCAGCTGGTTTTCCTCAGGACCGTGATTTATTCCTTTCTGGTTTTCTCTTCTCTTTCTTTCTCATGGTGTTTTGTGTCTTCATATTGTGCTATTCTACTGAATTCTGCTGTGTCAGTGTCTTGTCGGTGATCTCCACTGATGGATGATGGAAAGTAGAAGAAAATGAATAACAGGAAGCTTGAAGGAGAAGGCTGTACAACCTGGGGACAAAGTTGCAGCAGGAAAGGCTAATTAAAATGGGAGGATAGCAAGCCATTTAATTATTAAATCTGTAGTAGTGAAGTTGAACAGTGGAATTTGCTCACTGTTGAAATTTCAGCTAGAGATCTTGCTGTCGTCCAAAGGTGATATTCTATGGGATGTTTTATGGAAAGGAAGACCAATAAACAAGTGAACATATTGGAATTGCAAGGCCAAATAAACAAAAGCTATTTCAAGCCTCCTCATGGAGGGCAATCAACTCATCTATATAAACTGTCAGTATTAGATAATCTAGGAGGGTGGTTCACAATCTTCCTAATGCCGTGACCCTTTAATACTGGTATGTGAGCGCATCTGCATGTGGGCGGACCCACCTGGAGACAGATAGAGGAGTGGTGGCTCGGTTCCTAAGACCGTCAGAAATATGTGTTTTCTGATGGTCTTAGGCGACACCTGTGACCCCTGTGAAAGGGTCGTTTGACCCCCAAAGGGGTCACAACCCACAGTTTGAGAACCGCTGATCTAGGAAAAGCATGAAAATTCAGATCTAAATATCAGGTTATATCTTTTCATAGACTGTACAAGGTAAGACCAAAAGTGGCACAGGAGATGTATAACTATATGAGCATTGTATGATCTCTTCTACCTCTAGGATAATTTAATTCTGTGATACTCACCAAAGAAGTATTTATTTGAACAAAAGCCTGTATTCCATAAACCAAGGTAGCAGATGGATATAATGTCAGAAGAATATATAGTTTTATCAGTGGAAATAACACTAAGGAAATGACATCTGCCTTGTTACTGTATCCTGTGGAATACTGGGTCTTTACATCTGATTTGCAACTGAAACTTCCTATATATGTTGTCTTACTCTATTAGAATGTAAGCTCTTTGTGAGCAGAGACTGTCTTGTTTTTTTACTTCTCTCTCCACTATTTAGCACCTTCTCAGTACTTAAAAATGCTTTTTTCATTCATTCTCATTATGCCAATAATATGATTATTTTTGTAACGGAGTTGAACCAGTGCACCTTGATTGTCCCCAATCTATACTCAGTTCAGTGCAGGAAACTGAAAATGTATTCATGTTTCAAGACTCCATCCAGTGAAGACTTTCTCTTAAAAACCAGGCAAATCACCAGAAATCAAACAGTAAACCACTTAATTAAACTATACATAACTCAAGCAATAAAATAATTTTTAACCTTCATAAAGCAATGTAAAACATATCGCCTCACAGATTCATGTGCCAGTAGAGGAAAAGGAGTGGGTCAGGACATGAGTGGAGATGGGGGAGAAGAAGGTAGAGAAAATCACACTCAAAAATCTCAAGGTAGAGTTACCTGGTGTTACTGTTAGAAAACTTCTGTCAGTAGGCCTTTGCCTCCATTGTCACTGGACAAGACTCTGCCCCTAATGGTATCGATCACAGTCAACCCTACTTCCTACCTTACAACTACCTACCTACTCTTTACCTCCACCACAGTCAGGCCTAGCTAACTGCTTCTCTAGCTGTGGTCTTAAAAACACCTCTCCACCCTCAGTCACCTAATCTTCACCTCCACAGTTATCCTCAAAATGCTGCCTCATTACCTCTAACACTGGTGCTGTCCTCAGTCTTCTTCACTGCCATCCAGTGAAGCTAGGCTATACTTCTTTCCCCTGCTTCAAGTTACCTTTTAGATTCAGACTTCCCAGGGCAAAAGACTGGGGACTATTGTTAAGGCTCTTTTTGGAATTGCCTGCTTCAGGCTTCTTTGAACTATGCAGCAAAATTCCATTCTACTTTCCAAGGCTTCTGCTTTAGGTTATCTCATATTATCTCATTTAATTTTCACAAACAACTCTGCAAGGTAGGTGCTGTTATTATCCCCATTTTACTGTTGAGGAAACTGAGGCAAATAGAGGTTAAATGACTTGCCCAAAGTTACATAGTTAGTAAGCAACTGAGGCAGGATTTGAATGTGGGTCTTCCTGAACTATGCCACTTAGCAGCCTCAGCAGATTCCACAGCATTTTTCATATATGTCCCTTTCTCTCCATTCACACGGTCACAATCCTAGTTCAGGCCCTTGTCACCTACAGTTTGGACTATCGCAATATTCTTCTAATTATTCTTCCTTCTTTAAATCTCTCCCCAGTCCATCCTCCATTTTACTGCCAAGATGGTTTTTCTAAAGCAAAGATTTGACTATGTCACCTAATAAGCTCCAGTGCCTCCCTAATAGCTCCCGGATCAAATATAAACTTTTTTGGTCATTTGTTATTGTTCAGTTCTGTCATGCTCAACTCCTTGTGACCCATGGATCATAGTACACCAGGCTCTTCTGTCCTCCACCATCTCTCAAGGTCTGTCCAAATTCATTTTCATTGTTTCCATGACACTGTCTCATCCTCTGCCATCCCCTTTTCCTTTTGCCTTTGATCTTTCCCAACCTCAAGGTCTTTTCCAATGAGTTCTGTCTTCTTATATATATGGCCAAAGTATTTAAGCTTCAGCTTTAGTATTTGACCTTCTAGTGAATATCCTGAATTAATTTCTTTAAGTATTGACTGATTTGATCTACTTGCTGTCCAAGGGACTCTCAGAAGTCTTCTCCAGTACCACAAATAGAAAATGTTGATTCTTTGGCTCTCAGTTTTCCTTGTAGTCCAACTCTCAGAGCCATACATTGTTACTGGAAAAACCTTAGCTTTGACTATACCTACCTCTGTTGGCAAGGTGATTTCTCTGCTTTTTAGTATGCGGTACAGATTTATCACAGTTTTCTTTTTAAGGAAAAAGTGTCTTCTAATTTCATGGCTGCAGTTACTGTCTACAGTGATCCTTGAGCCCAAGAATATAAAATCTGAGACTGCCTTCATTTCTCCTCCCTCTGTTTGCCAGGAAGTGATGGAACCAGTTGCTAAGATCTTGGTTTTTTTTATGTTAAGCTTCAAGCCAACTTTTACATGTTCTTCTTTCACCCTCATTAAAAAGCTTCTTAATTCTTCACTTTCTGCCATCAGAGTGATATCTTCTGCATATCTGAAATTTTTGATATTTCTCCTAGCAACCTTAATTCTGGCTTTTGATTCACCCAACCTGGCATTTCTCTTGATGTACTCTGCATGTAAGTCAAATAAATAAGATGATAATATACAGCCTTGTCATATTCCTTTCCATTCTTGAACATATCGGTTGTTGCATGTTCAGTTTTAACTATTGCTTCTTGACCCACATATAGGTTCCTCAGAGGACAAGTAAGATGATCTGGTACTCCTATGTCTTTGAAGACTTGTCACATTTTGTTGTGATTTACATAATCAAAGGTTTTAGTATAGTCAACAAAATAGAAGTAAATGTTTTTCAGGAACTTCCTTGCTTTCTTCATAATCCAGTGCATGTTGGCAGTTTGGGTCTCTAGTTCCTCTGCCTCTTTGAAAACCAGCCTGTTCTTAGGATAATTCTCAGGTCACATATTGCTAAAGTCTACCTTGCAGAATCTTTTTTTTTTTTTTAATTTTATTATAGTTTGCATCATTCATTTCCACAAGATTTTGAGTTACATATTTTCTCCCCCTC
>JAQQSV010010898.1:0-13149 GCA_028646515.1 Pseudochirops corinnae | reverse complement strand
GCTTGTGGCAGCAGTAGAGCCCCTGACAGATCCCTCCTCTTTCTAGGTCTGAATTTTTTTTTGTAAAATGAGAAGATTGGATTAGTTGGCCAGTCTATAAGCATTTGTTAAATGTTTAGTAAGTACTAGGCACTGTGCCAAGTGCTGTGGATACAAAGAAAGGCATGGTTTCAACTCTCAAGGAGCGTTCTAATGGAGCAGACAACACACAGACAGTGATTTAAATAGAAAAGAAATACGGTGCAAATGCAAGATAATCTGATAAGGAAGGGACTAGCAGTACAGTGGATCAGGGAAGGCCTCCTGCAGAAGGCAGGATTTGAACTGAGTCATGCTAGAGAAACTAGGAGGCCCAAAGCAGAAGGAAGAACATTCGAGGCGTAAGGGAAAGCCAGGGTAAATGTGTGGAGTGAGGACAAGTGGTGTCATGTGTGAGGAGCAAGCTGGCCCGTGTACCTGGCTTGTGGACTATGGAGGGCAGTAACGTCTAAGAAGACTGGATAGATAGGAAGGGCAGAGAAAGGCCTTAAATGCCAAGCAGAAGATTTTATTTAACACTGGAGGTAAGAGGGAGCCACTGGAAGTTACTTAGTGGAGGTGCTCTCTCTCTGTCTTTGTGTCTCTGTCTCTCCATATCTCTCTGTCTCTGTCTCTCTCTCTGTTTCTCTGTCTCTCTCTCCCTCTTTCCCGGTCTCTGTCTCTCTCCTCTGTCTCTGTCTCTGTCTCTCTCTCCCTCTCTCCCCCTCTCTCTGTGTGACATGATCAGACCTCAGCTTTAGGAAGATCAGTTTGACAACTGAGTGAAGAGCAGACTAGTCCAGTTGTGGGAAGATGAGAATCTGTAATGTAAGGGCTGTGTGAATGTAAAAAAGGACATACATTGGAAATATTGTGTAGGCAATAATAGTAAGACTCAATAAGAGATTGTCTATGTGAGTTGAGTCCATGTGATGAGTTAAGGTGGACATGGAGGTGGTGGCTAGGAAAAGAGAATGGTCTTCATCTCTGGGGATATTTGTTTTAGAGGGGTGGAGGTTTATCAAAATCATGATTTAGCAGTAAATGCTTTCTAAATGGCTTATTTTGTGAGAAATCAAATACCACATTGGAAAAGAAAGGTTACTCATGTGCAAAACTTCCATACATGAAGCCAAATTAATCGGAAGCATATCTTGGGGTGCAGGTTATTGACCAATTGGTATCATTGTAAAGGTATAAAAAATGTCACTGCAGAAGACCCTCAAATGCTTTGGGAGGAAACATATTATTCCAGGTCTACAGGACCCACTGCTGATCCCATCGATATAAAAACTCCAATAACTAGGATGTACCACAAAGAGAGAGCAAGCCAGGGATGGAGACTCCTAGCCTTTAAAAAAATAATTTTAATATTTTATTTTTCCAGTTTCATGAAAAAACAATTTTTAACATTTGAAAAGAGTTTTGAGTTCCAAGTTCTCTCCCTACTTCTCTCTGCTCACCTCCTCCTTGGGAAGGCAAACAACTTGATATGGATTATACATGTCCAGTTATGCAAAACAGATTTCCACATCATTCTGGCCTTTCTTTATTTTAGAAATATTCACTGTTAGACATTTAGAAATTCACTTTTAGAAAATGAATGAATAAATGAAAGAAACATTTATTAACAGCTCACTAGGCTCTTCTAAGGACTGGAATGCAAAGAAAAAAGGAAGATAGTCTTTGCTCTCAACGAGTTCCCATTCCAATGGGAGAGACAGGGTACAGAAAAGTTTCAGAGTCAGATGGCAAAGTCCCTGGATCCGTAGGCTACAGTGGCAAAACCAATGTTAATGTTGCTGCTTCAATATCATAACCACTGATGAAATGTCATCAGTGACACCTATGTTGGACCACCTGACTATGCCAAGGATATCATTGTTGGTGGTAACACTTTCCTTTGTGGGTCTTTAGTACCAGTAGCTGTAGCATCAAGAGAAGTGGTTACCAGGCTGCCCCTATTCAGGTGTTGCTTCCCATGATGGTGATGGAGGGTCCCGAGATGGAAGCAATGCTGCTCCTAAGGCTCTTGGGTTCTGGGGTTCTGTCTCCATTGGAGTTTGATTTGCTTCATCTAAGATCTGACTTCCTCATATCAGCTGTGGCATTTGTATCCATTTTTTGTATTTCTTGCATCTAACAGAGCTCTCTGCATCCACAAAGAACCCCTCCAAATCTAGGCAAGGCAGGTGGCAGGCATCTGGAACTCCTAACCCTCCACTGACAGAGGGGTAAATGGATGCACAAACTAACCAGAGTGATTATTCAGTTCAAGTCAGACAGATACACACACATACACACATACCCTGAATGCTTTTGACCACACCAATGCCATTAGGGGCATAATAAAAGTTTGTTGAAATGAACATTTGAAGGGAGGAAAAAGATTTTGATTTGAGACCAGACATGATTTCACTTAATACTCTACTTTCAAATCAAATTCAATAAACTTTTATTAATGTCTACTATGTGCAAGACATGTCAATAGGCTCTGCATCTAGGAAGACAAAAAAGAAACATTCCTGGCCTTAATCTTAGGAATGCCAAATGAAGAATGGACCAATTACTATTGGGACACTTGATCAGAAACAGAGTATATATGTGCACATGTATGTAGGTGAGTTTGGATCTGTGTGTGTAAAGATGTGTGTACGTATATAAATGTGGATGCATGTAAATAGGTGAGTGTTTAGATAGGACCAAATGAAGTCAGGCAAGTTTAGAATGGAAACCCTTTGAGGGTGGGGACTGCCTTTTGCTTATATTTGTATTCCCATCAGGTAACACAGTGCTTGGCAGGTAGTAAACACTTAATAAGATCTCTCTCTCCTTTTCTCTCCCTCCTTCCCTCTCTCCCTTCCCTCTTTCTCCTCTTTCCCTTCCTCTATCTCTCTCTTCCTCTCTTTCCTCTCTCTTTTCTTTTCCTCCCCTCCTTCAATCTCCCTCCCTCCCTCTCGCTCCCTCCCTCCCTCCCTCCCTTCCTCCCTCTCCCTCTCCCTCTCTCTCTCTCTCTCTCTCTCTCTCTCTCTCTCTTTCTCAATTTTTCTTCCATTGACTGTCTAAGAGGGTGGAAGATGGCTAAGAGTTTAACATAAGAGAAGAATTGGAATACCAGATAATTTACCTAAATGTTTTGATAATTAGATTAATTGGAGAAAACTGGGTGTGAAACTATGTGTCTATCCTATGTGCTCCTCTTAAGAAAATTATGGTTGTCATTAGGAAGTGGTTTCCCTTTATCTGCTGCCTCTTACAAAATCTCTTCCAGGACAAAATTCACAAAAAGCCTACCTGGATACTTCATTACATTTCTAGGTTACCATTTTAATATTTTCTTTCCCCTCCCCCCCCCCAAAATCAGAAAAAGAGTAAAGTTAGGATTGGGTGAATCCATAAGGCATAAGCAGAAGTTATTTTGGGAGGAGGTAGAAAGATTTATGAGGGCAGATAGGTGGTGCAATACATAGAGTGCCAGTCCTGGAGCCTGGAAGACCTGAGTACAATTGTAGCTTCAGCCACTTACTAGGTATGTGACCCTAGGCAAGTCCCTTAACCCTGTTTGCCTCAGTTTCCTCATCTGTAAAATGAGTTAGAGAAGGAAATGGCACTCCAGTATCTTTGCCAAGAAAACCCCAAATGGGATCATCATGAAGAATTGGATATGACTAATCGACCAAACAACAATAGAAGAAAGAGGCATAGCATGCAACCTGAGGAAAGCAGAGAAGCAGCAAGGGGAAAGGGGAGCTTTCTTTACTGTTATTACTTTCTAAAATTACTTTTTTATTACTCCAGAGCACCTCCAAGTCTGGCCTCATGCCCTTGGACATGTTCTCTTTTAGGTCTCACCTTCCCCCTTCAAGATTTAGAGCCCAATAGAACATTTTGCACTGGGCTTATATACTGCTCAAATAGCAGTTTCTAATATTGAAGATCTTATAGTTTATGATATGACTCAGTAGACAAGGGAACTGGAAAGAGCTCCCATTATATACCAACTGATAATTACTCTGCTCTTCTCATGATAGCCTTGTCAATTGGATGGAGATTAAAAATGATTATATCCTTCCCAGCCTCTCATCTTCCCTCCCTTTGACAGTGATTAAAGCTCCCTCTTAGAATTCCCTGCTTCCTTGTATCATGTTGATAGATGCCCCTTGTCACCGGACATTTCCTCAGTGAGATCCCATCTTGAATACTATATTTAATTCACATCTTTGCCTAAAGGAGAAGGGCTTTACATTTCTTTGTATCGATGGAGGTTGTCACGTATTACTACTAAGAACTGAGCAGAAATAAATGCTATTAACCTTCTTTTGGTTTATGTTATCAAAAACAAACAAATGAAATGAACTGAATCAGGATGCAAAAAAAGATACAATTAGATTAGAAAAATGAATTTATTCTAATAAAGTGAAATCTGATGGAGAACTATCAAGTCTCCAGTAGGTTTCAAAAACTCAGATATATAAGTAGAGGATGGGGGAGTTAGACAAGACAATAGTTTGTCTGAAAAAGATCTTGGGGTTTTAAAGGATTTCAAGCTTATTATGAATCAACAGTATTACATGGCTGATAAAAACAGCACTGCTCCTCCCTCTCCTCTAGGTCCCATCTCCCGCAGGCCTTTTATTCTCACAAATTATCTGCTCTTTATGATTCAGTGCACATTCTTCTTGTCTTTTGATATTCCTTCTGCAATATTTGAGAAGAAAACATCCTCTGAGTTTTCCCCAAAAGCTACCGTGTTCCTGGTTCCTTCAGTTGTCCATCAAATGACATGGTCTCTAGTTCTTTTATAATCCAAGTTGACATTCACATCTAGATATCCTCCAGTTATCAATAACTTTCAAAATATCAGGAAAACAGGACTGAATCAAGTTCCCCAGGTATGGTCTGACCAGCCTAGAGTTCAAGGGGAATACCCTTCCCTCCATCCCCTTATTGCTCAGGGCACTGATTCATTCCCCCCAGTCAAAAGTGGTTCAAATTTTTAATCAACATTTTTCCCATGCAACCTTGTCAAAACAATTTTTTAAAAATATAAATAAACTGATTATTTACATAGACTGAGTTCCCTTATCACTGATAGTTAACTTCCTAAAAAATGCTTATGGTTATAGAGAAGTTGTATGGATAAAAGCTGCTCAAGTCACTTGCTTTTATTCTTGAGACTGCAGAATTTACAGGTCTCTAGGAATCTGTTGGAAGTAACACTTTTAAAAGCAATACTGGTAAAGTTGAATATAGGGGGGTTCAGAGCAATGACTATGCAGCCTAGGCTTAGCTGAGCTTTATTTTTAATATTGATTTTGTTTATTTCATTAAAAATGTAAAAATTTTAAAACAATCATTTAAAAAATTTGAGTTTTATCCCCCTTCCCCCTCCTTGAGAAGGCAAGCAATTTGATATCCGTTACACATGTAATGTCTTGCAAAACATATTTCCATATTCGTCATGTTTCAAAAGAAAACACAAACAAAATAAAAAATAAAAATAAAGTTAAAAGAAGTATGTTTAAATCTGTACTCAGATTTCTTTAGTTCTCTCTCTGGAGGTGCCTAGCATTTTTCACCAGGGGTCTTTAGACTGTCTTGTATTGTTGTCTTGATCAAAGTGCCTAAATCTTTCACAACTTATCATGCTTACAATATTATTGTTACTCTGTACAATGTTCTGGTTCTGCTCATTTCACTCTGCATGAGTTCATATAAGTGTCCACAGGTTTTTCTGAAACCATTTTGCTCATCATTTTTTGTAGCACAATAGTATCCCATCACAATTACATACTACAGCTTGTTTGGCTATTCTCCAATTGATGGGCATCCACTCAATTCCCTATTTGTTGTCACCATGAAAAGAGTTACTATGAATACTTCTCATTTGATCTTTTTGGTATACAGACCTAGTAGAGATATTGCTGAGTCAAAAGGTATACGCAATTTTATAGCCCTGTGACATAGTTCTTAATTGTTCTTCAGAATGGTCGGACTAATTCACAACTCCACTGACAACGTGTTAGTGTCCCACTTTTTCCACATCCCCTCCAGCATTTGTCATTTCCCTTTTCTGTCATGTCAACCAATCTGATAGGTGCAGGTGGTATATCAGGGTTGTTTTAATTTGCATTTCTCCTATTAGTAGTGATTTAAAGCATTTTTTAAAGTGACTATTGATAGCTTTGATTTCTTCTTCTGAAAATTGCCTGTTCAAAGCCTTTGATCATTTATCAAATGAAGAATGACTTTTATTTCTATAAATTTGGCTCAATTCTCCCTATATTTGAGAAATGAGACCTTTATCAGAGAAACTGACTGCAAATATTGCCCCTTTATGTTTTCCTTCTAATTCTGGTTGTATTAGTTTTGTTTCTGTAGAAGCTTTTTAATTTCATGTAATCAAAATTATGTGTTTTACAACTTGTGATGCTCTCCATCTCTTTTTAATCATAAACTCCTTCCTTAACCATAGGTCTGACAGGTTTTTCCATGCTCCCCTAATTTACTTATGATATTAACCTTTATATCTAAATTGTTTATCCATTTTTTTTATCGTGGTGTATAGTGTGAGATGTTGGTCTTTCTCTTGTTTCTGCCAATCTACTTTCCAGCTTTCCCAGGAACTTTTGTCAAATGTTGAGTTGTTACCTCTGAAGGTTGGATCTTTGGTTTATTAAACACTAGATGACTGTATTCATTTACTGCTGCGTATTGTGTACCTAAAGCTATTCCCCTCATCTACCACTTGATTTCTTAGCCAGTGCCAGATTGTTTTGGATGATTTTTGCTGATTACCAGTTTGTAAAACAGCTTGAAATCTGCAAGTGATTGATATTTATTGATGTTTTATTTTCTGGATGTATTTTGTTACTATTTTTTCTGGCTCTATAAATAATTCTTTGGTAGTTTTGTTGGTATGGATCTGAATAAGCAAATTAACTTAAGTAGGATTATTATTTTTATCACATTGGCTTGTCTTATCCAAGAGCAATGAATATCTCTCCAGCTTTTTTTTTTGTTATTGTCCAGTCATGTCAGACTCCTCATGATCCCATATGAGGTTTACTTGGCAGAGATACTGGAGTGGTTTGCCATTTCCTTCTCCAGTAACAACAACAACAACAACAACAGCAATCCCTGGGTTTGTATTAGCAGATAGAGTCCCAAGTAGTTTATATTATCTGTAGCTCTTTTAAATGGAATTTCTCTTGCTATCCCTTCCTGTTGAGTTTTGTTGGTGGTTTACAGAAATGCTAACAATTTGTGAGAGTTTATTTTATATCCTGCAATTTTGCTAAAGTTGTTGTTTCACCTCATTTTTTAGTTGATTCTCTAGGGTTCTCTAAATCTGAGTCGTCATGTTTGCAAAGAGTGATAGTCTTTTTATTCCCTCATTGCCTTTTCAGTCCTTCATTTTCTTTTTCTTATCCTCATACCATAGCCAGTATTTCTAGTACAATGTTGAATAACAGTGGTGATCATGGACATCCTTGCTTCACTCCTGATCTCATTGGGAAGGCTTCAAGTTTATCCCCATTAGAGATAATGTTTACTCTTGGTTTTTAGATAGAAATTGCTTATAATTTTAAGAAAGGCTCTTTAAGGCACTATATTTCCTAGTGATTTTTAGTACAAATGGATAATTTCAAAGTTTTTTTTCTGCATGTATTGCTATTGCTGTAACCATATGATTTTTATTATAGATCTGATTGGGTTTTAGAAAAACACATGGATTTGAGGTAATAAAAATATCTTGCATTTATGTAATAACTCAAGCTTTGCAAAACCCTTTACAAATATTATCTCAATCTATCCTCAAAACAACACTATGAGATAGGTGCTCCTATCTTTATTTTACAGATTAGGAAACTGAGTCAGACAGCAGTTAAGAGACCCAATGTCACACAACTAGTAAATATTGGAAGTAGAATTTTAACTCAGTGATCTATTGCCTACTGCCTCACATAACTGTCCAATGTTATTGTACAAATACAGACAGGGAAGGAGGCAGTCAAGAAAAGACAGAAATTACAAAGAAGGGCATGTTGAAAAAGTCAGCAGGAACCCCCCCCCCCCACCTGCAACCATGTCTATACTTAGACTATGCATTTTTTTAAAGACATGTCTAGTTGGAATGTTTTGCAAATGTACCCTGAAATGTTTGTCTCTGGTATTTGACACTATCCTTGTGAAGATGAGTTTTTTGAAAGACTACTGCTCCAGGTCAGGTCTGATGTAGCCAAGTACAAAAGGTCGGGCTCCAGATTGAAGTTGGATGAGATGCTCATGAATCATATAACATTTCACAAAAGGAGCTTTACTTTACTTCTTTTTTTAAACTTTACTTTACTTAAGATCTGGGAAACCAAGATATAGCATTGATTCATTTGGGCACAGCTGTTTGCCTTGAGATTTGCCATAGTCAGGAGGCAAGCACATCCACATCATAATATTAAAAGTCATGTCCTGATTGTGCTGGTTGCTGGGCCTGCTTGACTGGACTCTATCTTGAGATGCTGTTTTGGGTTTCCTAATCTGGAATCTATTTTTTATCATCTCCCTAAATTCTGGGTTTGAACTCCAAACCCTAACTTTTGCCTATGTGATAGAATCACAGAATCTCAGAGTTGGAGGAGACATTGAAGGCTATTGAGTCCAGCCTATACTCAAAGAAGAATCTTCTCTGTGATATACTTGACAAATGACCATCCAATATTCATTGAAGACCTCCAATGGGAGGGAACTCTGTGCCTCTAGAACCAGTACATTCCATTTGGGGCCAGTTCTAATTGTTGGGAAGTTTTTCATCAAATCCAAATTTGCGTGTTTGAAACTTTCATCCATTGTGCCTGGTTCTTCTTAGGAGGAAGCCAAATGAGTCTAATTTCTCATCTATACCATAGTGCTTTGAATACATGAAAACAGTGATCATGTGTGCTCCAAGTCCCGTTTTCTTTGGGATAAGCATCTTGATTTCTCTCCACTGTTTTCCTGATGGCACAATTTCTTGGTCTTGCATGATTCCATGAGTCCTCTCCTGAACATTCTTTTGATCAAGGCTCAGCAAACTATAGATTCAACCTGCTGTTTGCTTTTGTAAGTCCCACAAGCTGAGTGGCTTTTTGATATTTTCTTAAATTATTTAAGTATTTTTCTTAAAAATGTAAATACTATTAATTTTTAAAAATATTTAATTTCCCCAATTACATATTAAGGCAATTTTAAACATTTTTTTTAAAGTTTTGAGTTCCAAATTCTATCTTTTTCCCTTTCTCCCCTCCCACCTCCCTAAGATGGTAAACAATCCAATGTAATTATACATGTGCAATTATACTCGTACAAAAGAATGGAAGGAAGAAAGGAAGGAAGGGAGGAAGGAAGGAAGGAAGGAAGGAAGGGAGAGAGGGAGGGAGAGAGGGAGGGAGGGAGGAAGGAGGGAGGAAGGAAGGAGGGAGGAAGGAAGGAAGGGAGGAAGGGAGGAAGGAAGGAAGGAAGGGAGAGAGGGAGGGAGAGAGGGAGGAAGGAAGGAGGGAGGAAGGAAGGAGGGAGGAAGGAAGGAAGGGAGGAACGGAGGAAGGAAGGGAGAGAGGGAGGGAGGGAGGAAGGAGGGAGGAAGGAAGGAAGGGAGGAAAGAAGAAAGGAAGCAAGCAAGCACAAAAATAGGCAGCAGGTCAGATTTAGACTTTGGACTGTAGTTTCCTAACCCTGTTCTAGCTTATTGTCAAAGTCATTCCTAAAACATGACACCTAGAATGGAGGATGATCCCCAAGCACAGTCTTTCTAGGGTAGAACAATTTAGTCTAAAACCCCATTAGCTTTTCTCTTTGCCACCTCACACTTCTTCTCACTCTGCTCAAGTCTGGGCCCATTAACCCTCCAGATCTTTTCCCAGATAAATTCATTTCTAGCTATGCCTTCCCTCTGTTTTAGTTGTGAAGCTCATCTTTAGGATCCCTGCACAAAATTTTCCAATTATCTCTATTAAACATCAGAGGAATGTTCTTGTTGTACTGCTATTTTAAAAGCCTGTCAAGATCTCCTTGGTTCCCTACTCTATGATCTAACATTGAAATTACCTTTCCTAGCTTTGGTCAGCCAAAAATTTGAAGTCACTAGTAAACAGTATGATTGCACTACAGCCTGAATGATGAAAAGCCGCTGAGTCAGGCCAGCCATTCAACCAGCTCCAAATCTACTGACCTATAGTGGCATCCAGCCACCATTACTCCATCTTTTATGTAAGAATAACATGAGGAGTTCTGTCAAATGCTTCTCTAGACCACCAGCCTTGTAAGGCTGGCAAAGAAAGAAGGGAATAAAGTCAGTCTGGCCTGGCTGCTTTGAGGAAGCCATGCTTTGTCATCACTGCTTCCTTTTTACAATGTCCACTAATCATCCCTTTATTATTATGTGGTCAAGCCTCCCCACCAAGAAACTGAAATCAAAGTCACTGGCTTCTATTTTGGAGACTCTGTTCTCATCCATCTTAAAAAATGGGCCATTTTTTCTTCTCCAGGCCTGAGGCACTGCACTTATTCAGCATGATTTTTGGAGCTAAAAAATCCCATTCTCCAGCTCTTTCAGTATTTTGAGATGCTGCTCTTCTTGGTCTAGGGATCTGAACCCATCAAGAGTGGCTGGGTCCAGGTTGGGAAACCTGCCACCTTGAGGCCACATGTGGCCCTCTAGGTCCTCAAGTATGACCCTTTCACTGAATCTAAACTTCACAGAGCAAAACGTTTGTATTCAGTCAAAGGGCCACACTTGAGCACCTAGAAGACCACACGCAGCCTTGAGGTGGAAGGTCCCCCACCCCTGAGCTCGGTGCTTCCCCCTTCTACCTCCCTATTTACCTCGTGTAGCAACTACCTATGAGCCAGGGTTGTCCCATGTGTTCTATTGGACTTTATGACACTGTTTACCTCAAACAAATCTTCTAACTCTTCTTTGGCCTCCTTTCCTTCTCCAATATAAAAAACAAACAAACAAATAATGACCCTTTAGTTATCCCTAGCTTCCTCGCTAGCCTTAAGTCTTTATATTTTTTTTTTTTTTAACATTTGTGATACTATATTTTCAGGACTCTTACAGGGAAGGATGTGTTAAAGAAAGAACTGATTGTTAAACTTTCAGTGTGAGCATATACACCTTAGAAATCATCTAACGTTACAAAACCAAGGCTTGTAAGACTTAGATGTTATAGCGGCTAGAAGGATGGCCCTGGAGTTTCAATGTGTCAAACATTTTTGAAGAGCTGGTTGTTAAATACTTACCATCACTTCCCCTTACAGGTCTTTAAAAAATCTGATTTGGTTGGTAAGTTCCCCGAACACTCCTATTAGCCTCTTTAAGTAACTACCTGTCTTCCAATCCTGCAGATTTTTTCTTTTTTACCTCTTCAGGATTTCATTCATGAGAAATTCCCAGCTTTTCTGCAATGAATTTCCTTGTAGGATGAAGTCCTTTTTTTTCTTTGTTAGAAGCATTTAGTGGATAGAGCGCTGAACATTCAGTCAGGAAGAGCTGAGTTCAAGTTCAGCCTGACATTTATTAGCTGTGAAGTTATATAAACCCTGTCTCTTTCAGTTTCTTCATCTATAAAGTGAGGAAAATAATAGTACCTACTTCCCAAGATTGCTGTGAGATAAAATGAGACAATATTTGTAAACTATAGAATCAAATCAGTTATCATTTATTATGTACTTAGTATGCATCAGAATCTGTGTTAAGTACTACGGTAAACTCACAACTTGTCTTATGTTCCAGCCCTTCTGAAGGAAGGCACTGAGATTAAAGAATTCTGGGAAAGGCTTTTTGCAGAAGATGGGACTTGAACTGAAGCTTGAAGAAAGCCAGTGAAGCCAGGAGGCAGAGATGAAGAGAGAGCATCTTTGGCACACATAAGCATAAGCTATTCTAATTCTTTATCCAAACATGATGAAATCTGCTCTCTGAAGATCTAGGGCAGCAGTTCTCTCATGGCATTAGGAAGGTTGAGAACCACTGATCTAGGGTATATATCAGATTAGATCTCATGTTTTTCTCCATTATAAAAAATTCTTAGAGAATGTAATCAGAGATTTAACACTAGAAGATCCTGGAGGTCATCTATCTCAATCCTTTCATTTGACACATGAGGAAGCTGAGACTGAGATTGGTTAAGTGACTAACCCAGGGCATACAGTTACCAAATGGAAGACCTGGGTTCTGAACCCACATCCTCTCACTTAAAATTCCATGGCTCTTACCTTTAAGGTTCCTAGCTTTTCCATCCCAGCAACTATTTACTCCTTACTGATGAAAATCAGGTCCACAAAAAAATTTCTTCTTCTTGATTCCCTGTCTTTTGAAATATCTTAAAAGCAAATACAGAACTTATTAGCAGCTCTGATTTGGGCAGAAAGAGAGATCAGAGTGATGCCTGGATGATTGAAAGGCCCTGCCTAAAGGAAGTTAGATGTTATAGTGGCTAGAGGGCTGACCCTAGAATTTAAATCCAACTTCAAACACTTACTGCCTTGGTGATTTGGGGCAAGTTACTTCACTTTTATCTGCATCAGTTTTCTTAACTGTAAAATGGGGTTAATAATAACACCTACCCAACCCTACTGGGAAGACAAGCAATTCAATACAGGCTATACATGTGTAGTTACACAGAACATCTCCACAATGGACATATTGTGAGAGACTGATTATATGTCCCTTAATCCTATCACGCACCCTACTTGTTCTATTCTCTACTTTGTCCCTGTCCCTTTACAAAAGTGAATGCTTCTAACAACACTTGCCCCAACCTGCCCTCCCCTCCATCATCTCCCTCTCATCCCCTTCCCCCCAACTCTCCTGTAGGGCAAGATACCCAATTTAGAGTGTATGTCATTCCCTACCTAAGCCAAATTCAATGAGAGTAAGGTTGAAACATTCCCTTTTGCCTTCCTGTTCTTCCCCTCCATTGTAACAGTTATTCCTTGCCTCTTCTATATGAGATAATTAACCCCATTCTGTCTCTTCCTGTCTCCTCTCATATTCCTCTCCCACCTCTCAATTTCACCTTTTAAATTTCATCCCTTCTTATTCAATTGATCCTGTGCCCTCTGTCTGTGTATACCTGTACATATATATATATA
>JAQQSV010010897.1:0-13149 GCA_028646515.1 Pseudochirops corinnae | reverse complement strand
TGATTTTTTGAAATTACATTTATTTCAATGAAGAAAAATATATTTTCACCTTCCTATCTTCCTACTGAAAAAAAAAAAACCCTTGTAAAGGGTAGGTAAGTAAAACAAACATTGATGGTATCCCTAAAAGTTACGTCTCAGTCTGTGCCCTGAGTCTATCACCTGTCTATAAGGTAGTAAAGAGCATGTTTCTTCATGAGTCATCTGAAATTGTGGTTGGTCATTGCATTGATGAGAATTCTTAACCTTTCAAAGTTATCTTTACAATGTTGTCGCTATTATTATATAAATTGTCCTGATTTTGCTCACTTCATTCTTCATCAGTTCATACAAGTCTTCCCAGTTTTCTCTGAAACCATCCCCTTCCTCGTTTCTAATAGCATAATAGTATTCCATTACATTCAAATACCATAATTTGTTTAGCCATTATCCAAATGATGGACACCCTCTTAGTTTCCAGTTATTTGCCACCACAAAAAAAGCTGCTATAAATATTTTTGTACATATAGATCCTTTAACTCTTTCTTTGATCTCATTGAAGTACACAACTGGTAGTGATATTGCAAGGAATTTTCTTTTGTCCTCTTATGCATCTCATTTTATGTGCTTAAAATAATTATTTTGAGAAGGGATACTTAGGCTTTACCATACTGCTGACAAGGTGGGTCTAAGGCACTAAAGACCCCAGCTGAGAACACTTCAGAACCTCAGTTGCCCTCACAGCTGGAGGTCAGTAAAAAGTAATCCAACAGCTGTATGTGCAATTAGGGGGAGGAAGGGAAGGCTAGTTTTGCTCTTGAAGAGTTGGCAGTTTAATAAGGGAGAATGAATGTAGTTGTCCATACAGTGACAAGGATAAAGCATCATAAATGAACCCCAAATCCTGCAATAGTGCGGTCTAGTCGAAATATCTCAGCGCTCTGTGTCAGAGCACCTGGCTTTGAAGCCTGGATGTCACTTCCTAGTCATGAAAACTTGAGCACAGTTCTGGACTTCAGTCTGTGGGGTAAGGAGATGGGACTAGATGACTATGCGATCCCTTCCACTTCTAAAACCTATGAGCCTACATAACTTAACCTCATCCTCTCTGACATTCCTTTTTCCACACCTTGTTCAAAATCTCCCTCTTTGTGAAAGCCTTTTTCAATGAATCCCATGCAGCTCCAGTCAACAGATCTCTCCAGCATTTCTGCAATATTTATAGTTGGGTGTCAATATAGTAGGAAGAATGGAGGCCTGTTGGGTGTAACAGTAGAATTGAAAACAGCACCTCAGAGATGCTTGCAGAGAGGCGTGCCCCCTTTGCCCTGGGGCAGAATTGGGGAACCTGAGGCCTCAAGGCCACATATGGCCCTCTAGCTCCTCAAGTGCTGCCCTTTGACTGAATACAAACTTTTCTATGAAGTATTTGCATATGTTTGTGCCAGTGTATGTGTATGTATAAGAGGTGGGATTTTAGCAAGGACTCAAAGGAAGCCAGAGAAGCCAAAGGATAGAGATAAGGAAGAAGAGCATTCCAGGCATGGGGGACAGCCAGTGAAAATTCCCAGAGACACCTAGGTTGTGAACCTGGGAGACAGTGAGCACGATGGCAGTAATGGAAAAATTTAGGAAGAAGGGGAGGTTTGGAGGAAAAGATGATTTCAGTTTTGGATATGTTGAATTTAAGATGTCTTTGTGAAATCCAGTTCAAGACACTTAAGAGGCAGTTGGAGATGCAAGATAGTTAAGTTGGAACAGAACAGATAGTATCGAGAACCTACAGGAGAAAGAATAGTGAATTTATGAGAGCTAAGGAGATCACCAAGCAAAGTCATATAGAGGGAGAGGAGAAGAGTGTCCAGGACAAAGCCTTGGAGGGTCCCCAACAGTTAGCAGACGTGACCTAGATGAAGATCCTGCAAAGGAGACAGAAGGACCAGTCAGATGGACATGAAGAGAATTAGGAGAGTAGTGTCTTTAAAAGAGAAGAGAGAAGGAGAGTTTCAAGGAGAAGAAGGTGATCACCAATGCCAAAGTGCACAAAGAAGTCAAGAAGGATGAGTGTTGAGAAAAAACTGTTGGATTTGGCAAGTAAGAGATCACTGATAACTTTGCAGAAAACAGTTTCATTTGAATGATAAGGTTGGAAGTGACTGCAGGGAGTTGAGAGGGAGAAGAAAGGAGGTGGAAGCTCCAGTTGTAGGCTGTCTCCTTGAGAAGTTTAACTACCAAAGGGAGGAGAGATATGGGAATGGTAACTGGTGGGGAGGAAGGGATCAAGTGAGGGGTTTTTGAGGATGGGGAGACAGGAGTGTTTGTTGTCAGCAGGGAAGCAGCCACTAGACTGATACGTCTCATCCATAAGACCTGAGGCATTGGGGCCTGGGTCTTCTCCTGTGTCATTAGTGTTGCTCATGCACTTCTGCCGCAACATAGGGTTATAAACTGAGCTTCTCCAAAGGCCCTCCATGATATGCATAAGGGCTGGGGAAGTAAGCTGTGATGATGAAGGCTGTGAGTGAATCTAGGCAAAGCTGCCTATGTGAATTGTCCCAAGAGAACTCACATCCAATCTTCCATAACCTCAAAAGAGAGGGAAAGGGAAAATCCGTATATCTCTTACCATGCGCCAGGCACCATGCTACATACTTGTTACAAATATTATCTCATTTGATGTTCACAACAACCTTACAGGTGGCTGCTATTATTATCCCATTTTATTGTTGAGGAAACTGGGACAAAGATTCAATGACTTGCCCAGGATCATATAATTACTAAGTGTCCAAGGCAGAATTTGAATTCAGGTCTTTCTGACTAAGCCAAAATATTCTATCCACTGCAGGTGCCTCTAGCAACAGACTTCTTACAAGACATCAACTCTATCCTGCTGCCACTACTGTTTGCATGTATGTGTCTGTGTTATGTATATTTAATGTTTTTCCATGTATGAGTATGAGCTCATTAACAGCACCAGACAACTTGTTTCTCCACTAGAACCAAAACCATCAGTTTGTGTCTCTCTTCTCAGATGGTGAACTGATTAAGGTGGAGATCATTTCCTCTGTCCTCATCCCTTCTAAGTAGTGAACTTTCAGGGTATTTTTATTAAGTTGGCCCATATACCCAACCCTTTCTTTCCCAAATGTTCATCATTCTTTTGGCAGATCCAGCTTCTTGAGTATCTTCAAAATGTGCCACTCTCCCCACACACCTCAAATGTCCTCGTTCCTAGAAGACTGGCCATGATGTTTATGCTGGTGATCTTTTTGGAGGATAAGATGATGTGATGCTTAAGTCAGGTTCCGCCATTTGTTGTGAACTGCTCAGTGTCCACCACTAAGCATGATTGGAGATGTGAATAAGAAATGACCAGGCCACGTAGGTAGTTCAAGGAAGGACCATGAACTCTGTTTATTGATTCTTACAACAAGGTTTTTAAAGATCCAAAAGACAAAGATTCAAATATTCTTATCCTACTCATATCTTGGAATTTTATTATCAATAGAATAGTCTGCCATACGCTGGAAGTAGCTTGGATAAGATAAGGCTTTGTTATCAAGGACCCAGGAAGGCATGGGGAAAGTCAGTTGTCTCTTATCAAAGTGTATCTGCAGGACAAAGGATGCTCCTGGAGAACAGGCCAATCTCAAAGACATAGGCATAGAAACTGATCCCCAAGAATCAAGTATTTTGAGTTACACTAGTCTTTAGTCTGTTATATCCTGGAAGTAACATAATTTGATAAGGAACATGTCCTTTTAGGTATCTGAAGTCTAGAGGCAAAAGGTTTTGATGTCAGGATAGCAAACAAAAATCCTTTTAAGTGTATCCCTGGGGTTCTTTCAGGGGAGCCAGCCTTTGCAAGCCATGTCACCTCAAGGGGTATTAGGGTACACTATTAAGGTTTTTATCTGAGTCCTGGATTAGGCCTCTTTGGCTCCCCACAGCCATTAAAACGCCACGTGACCTTGACCCAGGCACTCTCCTTTTTTGAAGGCCTCAGTTTCCTCATCTGTGAAAGGAAGGGTGTTAGACTAGATGATCTCTAAAGGTCTCTGTAAGCCCTATGAGTCAGGGTCCCCTGGCCCAGTAAAGCCTACAGGTCTGGGAACTGATTGTTTTCTCAATCCCAGCTCAGGATCAAGAAATTCTCCGACTGCTCTCCAATTACCTACTCAGTGTATCAGTGTCACTCTTTGTTGAAAACACCTGAGGTTTCCTGAATAATTTACATGTCTTCTGTAAGCTAATCTTCCTCCCAGGTTACCTAATCACCCCAGGAACAGAAGTCAGATTCACATGGCAGAATATTACCCTGGAGCATAGGCTGAAGATGTAGGAGACCCGGAGTCTTAGCTTTGCCAGGAACTCCATGTGGGAGCTCACGTGGGTCATTCAACTTCCCTGGGCCTCAGATGGTTCTTCTATATGCACGTGGGTGAAATTCTGGGAGGCTGAATGAGAATGCAAATAAAAGGTCTTCAGAGAGTTCCTTTGTCGAAGGAATTAGATTTAGCCTGGCCAGAGCAGATTGAGGAGTGAGTAGCAGGGCATAATTACTTTCTTTAAGTAATTTCAGGACTGTCACATGGAGGAGAGATTAGACTTGTTATGTTTGGCCCCAGGCCTGGAACAATGGGCAAAGAGACATATTTAGGCTCCATGTTAGGGAATATTTACTGGCCATTAGAGCTATCTGAAAGTGGAATACGCAACCTTGAGAGACTGTAGTTTCCTCCTCCTGGGAGGTTTTCAGGCAGAGGCTAACCACTCGTTAGGTACGTTATAGCATGGATTTCTTTTCAACTAGACAGTCGCTGGGGTCCCTTCCAACTATCAAATTCTGTGATTCTATGAGAGTGTTCATGAATGTGTATACACATGTATATCTGTACATGCATATATATATATATGGGCCAGATCCCACTCGGGCTTAATTTCACCTGATTTAAGCATGTGACTCACAAAATTAAGTCTCTTTTGTGTCCATTGGCCACCACTGTGAAACTCAACAGAGAATCCTATTCAAAACTGATCATTTCTTCTGGTAAGGGCTCCGTCATTTACTCTGAGCCATTCATGTAGGTTCCTATGGAATCATAGGATCAAAGCCAGAAGGGACCTTATAGGTGATTAAGGTGGAGGCCATGTTTCTTCTCTTTAGCTTGTTTGCTAGTTTAGTCTTCTCATCTTAAAGACCCGGGAATCAAGCCCCAGAGAGTTTAAGAAACTTGCCCAAGGTTACACAGACTGTAAATAACAGAGCCAGAGTTTGGGTCGTATATGGGTTGACCAGATGACCACTGAAGTCTTTTCCAGTTCTGTGATTCAGTGATTCTGTGAATCCAGGTATTCCAGTTCCAAATCCAGCACTCTCTGCCTTTATGCTATGCGTCCTGCTAGTTCTCTGAATCCCTCCACTGACTTTGCTCTTCAGCTATACCAGCATCCTATCAATACTGACCTGAGCTTGATAGCTTCAAAGGAAGCTAGATGGTGAACTAGGTGGAGTGCTGGAGGTCAAGTCTAGCCTTAGACACTCACCAGCTGTGTGACCCTTGGCAAAGCACTGAATCTTTGCCTGCCTAGTTTCCTCATCTATAAAATGAGTCTAATAATGTACCTACCTCCCAGGGTTGTTGTGAGGACCTAATGAAATAAGAAAAAAGAGCTACATAAATGCTGACCATCATCCTCATTAGTAGTAGTAGTATCATTAAGTAAGACTGGAAGAGGAGGAAGTTTATGCTTAGCAAGGAAAGACAACAGTAATACACAATTAATGTTGAGATAGTAAAGAAATGAAGGGAGGCCTACCTTACATTTATGGAAACATGTGGATGAGAATTACACAGCATGAGACGTAATGAAAGGGTTACAATCTGTCTTGGAGGAGGGATCACCTATACTGATGAAATCACAGAATGAAACATTTATAAGAAAGAAGTGAAAATTCAGAAATAGGACTTAATTGGAGTTAATAACAGGTACATTAAAGAAATCTACCAGGCATATTCTGGGTGGCTCCTAAGTTTCCTAAATTCTCCCGTGCTTGGGGCACCTTCTTCATGGCTGTGGGAACAAATGATTCTCATCTGGCATTCCACTGGGGGAAGTCTTCACATGAAGCATTGCAGGAGGACTATCACCTCTGGTCTGAGGGCCTGCTGAGCCCTTTTCAGGAATGCTCGCCCACCTGGCACCCAAGTCTCACCTCTGGCTCCAATAAACTGTAGCATGTGCAGTGGCCACACCTGGGGAAAACTATCCCAGCAAACAGGCTAAACCAGGTCAAGGGTAACCAACAGGCCTCAGAACCCTCAGTGAGTTAGAGGGGTGTCTGCCCCAAGCACGGGATGCAGTGCTTTGAGCTTGGTCAACCATAGACGCCAAGGTCATCCTCTGCATCCTGGGCCATCACTGGTTGTACTGACTTTTGTCCTGCCACTGAACTTCAACAATTCTGGAAGACAAAGTGAGCCTAAGGATGTTGTGCAGCTCTGACTCACTTAAATCCAACTCATGAGCAAGTCAAGACATTACCCTGCGATATCATTGGTCCTCTTCTACAAGGAAAGGTGAACAAGAACAATGACAAATCTTCCCATCTCTGGCCTGAAAGGAGCCAGCACTATAAAGGTGGAAACATTTTATGGTGGGGGGAGACACCTGGGGACTGAACTCCTTCCATTCCAGCTTCCTACCAAATTCCTACTTTGTTCCCAGGATCTTCTCCATGACTCAGAGCTGATATGAAACTCAAGATAATGTACATAAAGTGCTTTATAAACCATTTTTTTCATCCAGATCTGTGATTTCATTTACATAGGAAAATAGTTTGTAAATCTTTTTTTTTTTGAGGGGAGAGGGAGGGTCTGGACCTGTGATTTTCCACAGGCCATGGGATCTATTGAGCAGCTAGATGGCTCAGTGGATGGAGCAATAGGCCTGGATTCAGGAAGACCTGAGTTCAAATCTGTGCTCAGATACTTAATAGCTGTTTGATGTCAGGCAAGTCATTTAACCCTGTTTGCCTCAGGTTCCATATCTGGAAAATGAGCTGGAGAAGGAAATGGCAAATCATTCCAGTAGCATTGTCAAGAAAACCCCAAATGGGGTCACGAAGAGTTGGACACAACCGAAAATGACCAAATAACAGCCACAACATAGGATCTATTAAATAGCTTTACCTCCCTTTTGTTGGCCCCACTTTTGCCTAATTCCCAGCCTCCCCAGCTCCCCAGTTTTGCCTCTTTTTCTGACCTGAGGCGCAAGTCCCCCAGCATCAAACTCCTTGATTCAGTGAGGATTCGGAAAGTGCCTCTTGATCAAGACATTTCTTCAGGTAAATGAACAGCAGCAACATTCTTTTCTTGAGTAGGAGTAACATAGATTTGAAATATGAACCAATCAGCATTTCAGTCAAACATTCCAGAAGTCAAATAAGGCATCTGAGTAGTGTGTGGACAGGCATAGAGTGGGCCAGGAGATCCAGTTACTGAAAAGGAAACTTCAACCCCAATTCCCAGGACTGAAGTCTGTGGTGGGTAATACCCAACTATCTCCCATCCCTTCCCCCACTCCGATACCTGTAACATTTTTCAGGGTTTGGTTTATCCATACTGTCAGTCAAGAATGGAGTCATGAGCTCATCTTTCTTCCTTTTCTCAGATTCTTAATTTTAAAGAAATATTCACTTCCTTAGCCACATTCCTCTTGTTTGAATTATCACAACTTAACAAAGGGTAAAAAGAGTACTGAATCAGATGGAGAGACCTGGGCTAGCACATAACACAATTAGGTGGAATTGAAAGTGGTCAAGCTTTTTCTTCATTTCAGTGGCTTCTAATGCCTAGCTTCCTTGAAGGTTTATTTCAAACATTGCTTTCTACACAAGCCCATTCCTAATTCCCAAAGCAGTGAATTACTCCCACCTCTCCCCACCCCATCCCTACCCATTTACCTTGCATATATATTTTGAATAAATGTGTGTATTGCCCATGAAAGATGTGTATATTTGTTACCGTTTAAACCCAGGGACACCAAAAACTGTTGAGGTGGGGTCTCTGTCCACCCTAAAACTGTTGTCATGATGTGTTGTGGTGGAATCGTCTCAAAGAATTCAGAGTCAGACCACCTCTATTCCAAGTATAGGCACTTATTGAAATTGACGCCTCTCATGAAGGGGACTAAATTCCAAGAGGAACCAGCAACTTTAGAGAAAGCAAGATGGATTTTTATGGAGTAAAGATGCAATTACATAACAGAAATTTACGTAGGATAGAGGAATATCATTAATATTTAAAAGGCAGGAGGAGTTTGTTAAGGGATTAGATAATGGAAGAGGAGTCCCATCTATGGTTCAGTGATTAAATATTCTGGTCATTCAGCCCTCCAACTGGCTAGCTATTGTGGTTCTGTCTGGTTAAGACAGATAGTTAGGTATTGAGGTCCTGTCTTGGGCTAGATGGATGATGTGATTATGATTGAATACAAGAACACACCTGTTTCTGTGGGAATGGGTCTGGGGGCAGTGACCAGGTAGAGAGGCAATAGCTGGGTTCCCATCACATGGACACACCTGCTGCTTCCATGGGAACTAAGAGTTCAGGGACACATCTGTTGTTCCAGGGAGCAGTGAGGCATATATGGAGCAGTTAGGACATGGGGGGGCGGGGCTTAGGTAGGTGCAATGGGCGTGCTGTTCAGTGGGGCCTAGTCTATAATGAAGTTAGAATATTGGGGTTGGGGGCAGCTTTATTAGGATTCCATCATATTCACCTGGGTTTTCTAAAAAGGGGCTCATATGGAGGCACAGAGAGATATCTCTGGAATCTTGCCCACTCTTCTTCAGTGGACATTTTGACTCCTGCCTGGAAGAGATCACAAGGTGGACTGCTCTGTTCTCCTCTGAGAGGGAGGTGCTGGGGGGTACCTGACTAGAATTAAACCTATTTAACCCCCTAAATATGGGAGTATTTTTAGTTTCAAAAGCAACAAAGCTGCTAGTTTTCCTGGTTGATGACCCTTAAAAGGGAAGAGGATAACCCTGAGCTCTCACTTGTAGGCTTCACTCCTTCACATCAAATTCTAATTAAACAGAAGACTATGAAAAAGTGGGTAGTAAGCAAATCCAGTGATCCATGAAGAGAACAAACAGGAGTCAGAATAGTTATACAGATAAGAATATACCCGAAAATGGACAATGTGAATGAGCTTTCCCACTGGAGATAAGATATCTCAGATCAATCAAGAGAGAAGCCCCAATCTCAACGGACAAGAAATTCTCTGAAAGTCTCTGGGGAGGGAAGGTGGAAATCAGGAACATGTTGAAACCCCACCTCTTCTACATGTCGAGTGCTTCTTGAATTCTTTTCTGTCTCTGTCTCTCTGTCTCTCTTTGTGTCTTTATTTCTGTCTCTTTCTCTCAAGTCTAGAACCACGTTAGTCTCTATTGAAGCAGAAATAAAGAATCTCCTTTCCAAAGCTCTTAAACCAACTTTGCCCCTCAAACAGACACAGAGTGTTAAATCATCATTCTCTCTACCAGTTAAAAGAGTCCTAGAACCTGGATTGCATATGTATATATTATTCATGTTGTCTGCCCCCATAGAATGAAAGCTCCTTAAGGGACTATTTAATTTAAAAAGTTTTTATATCTCCAATGCCTAGTTCAATAAATGCTTGTTGGTCTTATAGGTTATATAAATGGTTCCATGTCAACTTGGAAGTTAGTCTCTAGTTCAATATTCCCAGAGATCTGTGTGTAGCAAAGAGTGAGCCTCTCATGGAGAGGGGAGCCCATGTATAGGAAGGGCTGTTGCTATATGGTTTGAATGGAGGCAAAAAAGACATCTCTAGACTCTTCTCCAAGGGAAACTTTCATTTTTGTCAGGAGCGGAAGCAGGAGATTGCCTTGGAGGCCACCAGTCTGCTCTCCTCTGAGAGAGGCAGGTACAGGACTAGAACTGTATCTGTCTGCTCCCTTAAATCTTGTTTGTCTAGAGAATATTATTGGGTTCCATCTAATTTCTGATTGCTTTGTCATTTCTAGGGGAAGGAGGATCCCAAGCTCTATATCCAAAATTTAATCCCTTTCCTACAAAACACCAATTCCATAATCAACACTCATAGCAAATAACAAAGAAGCCCATTTAATCCAAAACATAGCAAAACAGAAATCAGAAAAGGTATATACATAGGAAAATATTTGCCAGATGATACAGAGTGGAGGAGCTCTCCCGTTAGGAGCTAGGTTACTCAACCAAGAGACAGTGTCCTAGATCTCACCCAAGGGGAAACCTCCCAAAGCCTACAGTGTAGCAAGCTGGGAATATGAAGACTGCTAGTTCCTCTCATGTTTTTTCCTTCAGAGTCTTTTTGTTCAGTAGCCTGAAGTGGGGTTTGCCTCTATCTTCTCTCTGGAAGCTAGAAGCCAGGATAGACCATAGGATGATTGTTGCTAAAGAGTCTTAAAGAGGACTCAAAGGGAAGTTTCATTTGGAAAGTCCTGAAGGGGATTGGCTAATGTTGGAGCTCTCTGGCTTCTCACCAAGTCCATCCTACCGTTCATGCAGAGCAGAGCAGTCATCTCCACCAATAAGGAGAGAGTCCTATACTAATGGGCCTTGGGACAGTGGTAATGCACCATTTAGCATTTTTATTAATGTCTTGGATAATGCCATAGGTGACATAAATATAACATTTTCAAATGACACAAAGCTAAGGGCAACAGCTAATATGATGACAGTCAGGATCCAGAAATTATCTTGATTAGCCAAGACATTAGGCTGAACCTAAGAAGATAAAATTTAAGATGGATAAATGTAAAGTCTTATGCTTGGGCTCAAAAAAAATCTAGTTCAATACCTGGGACCAAGGGGGAAGACCATGGGGAGAGGGAACAAGCATTAATTAAGTGCCTACTATGTGCTGACCACTGGGCTTAATACTTCACAATTTACAAATGCTGTCTCAGTAATTGTGAACAACAGAAGTCCAGATTCCTTGTTTCTATTTCTGTAGTCTTTGATTCTCTGTGAATCTTAGAAGCGATCCTGAATTGACCCTGTATTCAGCCACAGTTTTGGCCCTCTCTGGGTGTAATGGAAGAAAACTGAGTTCAGAAGACCAGGATTCTAATCTACCTTTGACGTTAACAAGCTGTGTGACTTAGGCAAATCCATTTACATCTCAGGGAACATTAGTTTCCTTCCCTGCCCTGCCTCTTTCACTGGGCTAATATGACTGCATGAGATTTCCACAACTATCACCTCCTAATGGAGGTCTGGCACATGCACAGTCCCTATCAGCTTGCTCAATTGATGCAGAGCTCCAAAGTGGAGGGCACCAGGAAGCTGCTTCTGGGAGAATCACAACGATATGTAAGAGAAGTGTTTTGGAGAGACAGTAGAGCATGGGCAGACATTCTTTAACTGGTTCTGGTTCTCTAACCACAAGGCTAAGAGTAGTCTTTTTTCAATTGGCTGCAAAGCCAGAACTGTCAGCATCTTCAGAAAAGCCGTGTCAACACCAGCTCATTCTTTGCTTTATTGTCATCAAAGCACATACAAATGTAATATATCACTGTTACTCTTCTCTCTATAGACCCCTTTCTAGACACACACCCCTACCCCGTCTTTTCTCTTTTTGAGAGCTTTCCTGCCGAATTCTGCTCCTTTTCTTTGCAAATTTCTATGCAAGACTCTCCCTCTTCTTTTTCTCTCTTTCTGTTTTGCAGGAGACATCTTTACATTCTGGCTTTCAACCTTATCCTTCTACAGAAATGGCTCATTCCAAAGTTACCAAAGATCTCTAGGTTGCTAGATCCAACGGCCTTTTCTCAATCCTCATTCTCCTTTACGTCGCTGCAGCCTCTGACGATGTTCATTACTTTCTCCTAATTGATTCTCTCTTCTCTGTAGGTTTTTGGGACACCACTGTCTCCTGGTTCTCTTCCTACATATCTGACCTCTCTTTCTCTGTTTCCTTTATTCATCCAGGTCACTTCCTTTAGCTCAAAGTGTCCCACAGAATTCAGTCTTAGGCCCTCTTCTCTTCTCTCCCATACTACACTTGGATTTGAAAAAAAATGTTAAAACTGTTTTTACACGTCATTAGAGGGAAAATAAAATATTTTTTTCTTTTCTTTTTCTTTTTTTATTCATTTATTTATTTTCTTGTTTACATTATTCATTTCCACGAGATTTTGAGTTACAAATTTTCTCCCCATCTTCCCCCCACCCACCACCCCAAAACAGCAATCCCACTGTATACCCCCACCACCAATCGGTTCTCTTCTATGTCCTCCCCCATCACCCCTCTGACTTTCCGGTAGGGCAAGATAGATCTCCCTACCCCAATGCCTGTATATCTTAATTCCCAGTTGCATGTAGTTAATAATAATAATAATAATAATAATATGCATATAATATACATATATATATATTTTTTTAACATTTGATTATAGAACTTTAAATTCTAGATTCTTTCCCTTCCTCCCTCATCACCCACCCACATTGGAAAGACAAGCAATTCAATACAGGCTGTACATGTGTAGTTACACAGAACATCTCCACAATGAACATATTGTGAGACTGATTATATGTCCCTCCTTGTTCTATTCTCTACCTTATCCCTTTTCAGAAGTGTGTGCTTCCAGCAACCTTCCCCCCGACCCTGCCCTCCCCTCCATCATCCCATCTCTCATCCCCATCCCCCCTACTCTCCTATGTGGCAAGATACACAATTTAGAGTGTGTGTCATTCCTTCCCTAAGCCAAATTCAATGAGATTAAGGTTGACTCTTTCCCTTTTGCCTTCCTGTTCTTCCTCTCCATTGTAACAGTTATCCCTTGCCTCTTCTATATGAGATTATTAATCCCATTCTGTTTCTCCCTGTCTCCTCTCATTCTATTCCTCTCCCACCTCAGAATTTCACCTTTTAAAGTATCATCCCTTCCTAGTCAATTGATCCTGTGCCCTCTATGTACACATATATACACATACTCAGATATGTATTCATACACATATATATACCCTCCTATATAGACATATGTGTATGTATACATATATATACATTTGTATTCCCTTCACCTATCCTCATACTGAGAAAAGTTTACTAAGTTACAATTATCGTTTTTCCATGTTGGCATGTAAATAGTTCAAC
>JAQQSV010010896.1:0-13150 GCA_028646515.1 Pseudochirops corinnae | reverse complement strand
AACCATATTAATGTTTTAAATTGCTAATAATGAAAGAAATGCAAAGTTAAATCACCTTTTGGCTTTTACTTCATAGCCTGTAAATTAATAAATACGAAAAAAAGGTCAGAATGATCAGTGTTGGCAGGGTTATGGAAAGATAGGCACACTAGTGTATTTTAGTGGAATTATGAATCAATACAACTATCTTTGAAAGGAATCTGTAAATTATTCAAATAAATTACAAAAATGTCTATACTCTTTAATGCAGAGATTCTTCTCCTAGGTATATGCCCTAAGAAAATCAGTGATAAGAAAAAAGTCCTCATAAACACAAAAACACTTAGAGAGCACTTTTAGTAGCAGTGAAGAACAGGAAACAAAGTCGATAATCATTAATTGCAGATTGGCTAAGCAAACTGTGGTACAGGAATGTAGCAGAAATATTATAAATACAGAAAATCATGGAAAGATTTAAATACATTGATGCAGAGAGAAGTTAGCAGAAGCAATAATAAGCATACTCGCTACAAAATGTAAGGGGAAAGAACAAGAACTGCTAAATACCTGGAAATTAATGTTGTAGAATAGCAAAGAAAAAACAGGACCCTAAAGAAGAAATATGAGAAGACACCTCCCTTCCAACCCTTTTCTGACACAGAGGTTGAAATCTGTGATATGGAACATTGCTCATATTTTCCAAAAGTTGATTTTGCTATTATTTTTTTCTTTTCTCTCTTTTATAAATTTTTCTTTTAAAAATGCATTCTTTTCTATAAAGCATAATTTTCCAGCAACGGGAGGGATACTTAAATTAATTTAGAAGAAGACAAAATGAAAGATAGCAATTAACAATGTATTTTTCTTCAAAAAGAACTCAATGCCAGGTAGCAGGGAGTACTGTTGGAAAAAAATACCCACAATCATGAAATCAGAAAATCTTTCTTCATCAGATTCTTATTCTTACTCACCAATGTGTGCAATTTGAAAGATAGCAATTAACACTTAGATACAAAAGGGACTTTCCTAAAGCACAAGGCTGACCATGACTCCCTATTCAACAACCTCCAGTGACTCAGAATTACTCCCAGGACCGAATGTAAATCCTTTGTTTGGCTTTTAAATCCCTTAATTATCTGGTCCCTCCTATACTTTCCGGTCTTCTTTTACTTTACTCCTTTTCATGTACCCTACAATGCTCTCCTTCCTCACCTCTGCCTCCAAGCTTCCTTCATCTCCTTCAAAATTTAGCTCAGATCTCACCTTCTCTAATAATTCTTTCCAAATCCCTCTCCCGCATCCCCAATCCCATTCCTTCCCTCTGAGAGTATCTCATATTTTAAGCATAGAGTTGTTGTATCCCCTATTAGGATGTCAGTTTCTTGAGGGCAGGAATTTTTATATTTACTGTTTCTGGTATTCCTAGTGATTTACATAGAGCCTAAAACATAGTAAACACTTAATAAATACAAATTTGATTTAATAATTAAAAGGGGACACCTTAATCTGTGGCCATTAGAGAGGGTATTTATTAACACATTCCCCTCAAATAACAGATGTCATCATGGTAGATTACATCACAAGCTAAAGTGGGTTGGAAAGGTGATTCCTTTCTGATCCAAGTTGTATCTCCACTATGAATAACTAGAGTGAAGTAGTACTTTAGTTTAAATCATGAGTATCCTTTAGAAGAAACTGATAAAAACTATTCTATAATTATTGCCATTTGAAAATGTTAGTGATTTGCCTAAAAGTCTGTGAGGCTAAAAAGTACCAGTGACTTCTATTTCACATGCAAAGTTTTTACAAATTATGGAAAATCTTCCAATTTGGTTGAACTTTTGCCATCATTGTTCATTCTCTCTAAAAGAGTACTGGAAGGGGTCATAGAGTTCAATCACAAGTGGAAGAGTGGGTGGTATTTTACCATTTTGTTCCCACTTTGTTGAGTAAAGAATGAGAAAGAATATCTAACTGTGATATTATGCTCTCTGCAAAAAAAATATTTTAATTACTGTTTGACATTGGAACACAGTAATATATCTGAGCCCATATCACCCAAATGAGAAATTCAAGTCTTTTCTAAAGTGTCCATTTGACCAAAAGCCCTTGCAACAATTTAAGTGGTCTCTACTATCGTGTTATAAATAAATTACTAACAATTTCACAATTCCACTAAAGTAAACTCATTTTAGAATGTATTTCACAAAAATCATAGATGATATAAAATGTTAGAGGTAGAAAAGTCTTTATGGTTAATCTAGCCTAATTCTTTATTTGTATCAATGTTAATAGCAAAGCCAGTACAAAACAACAACAAACAAAATAGCTGTTTATTCACAAGGACCAAACAATTATTAATTTAATCCTAGCAGTTTATTATTTGTTATTGGAGGGGAAAGAAAGAGTGGGCATTTTATGGTAGCCTGTTTTATTTTTACTTAACAAATAAAACATTACAGAAGATAAAGTCTGAATTCAGTTGTTCATCACATAAAAGGCAAACTTCTTATACAAGCATTTAAGCTACATCTGACCTTCTTTTTCATACTCTGCATTCTAGCTCCAAAATGACTTATCAAATTTGTTTTACTCTATTCTCTCTGTATATATGCTATATATGCTTTAGCTAAAGTGGACTAATATACATTCCATAAAATTGTCTCACCATCATCGACCTCCTTGAAATTGTGCCAATCAGCTCCTGCGCCTGGAATAGAACCCCTCCCTATCTTCACCTATTGAAATATTTTCCTCCCTTTAAGACCCTTTTAATATGCCATCACAGTCCAAGCAAATAGTCCAATAGGAAACTTATTCTTATTCCTCCAGCTAGAGGTTATTCCTCCCATGCCAATCTCTTATTTCTCTTTGTTTGATATAAATAAGCATATGTATTTAGTGCATCCTAATCTAGGTGTTCTTAGCTTGGGGTACACAAGTGCCTAGGTGTTCATGGATAAATTTCAGAAGTTGCATGATTAAAAATTTTTATAATTATTTTTTTATAATTGTTTCCTTTTGCAATAGTGTATGTTTTATTTCATCTATTTAAAAATATGCTTCTTAGCTATCCATAGGTTTCTCCAGACTGCTAAAGAGGCCCAAACATTAAAAAAAAAAAGACAAAACAAAACACTATTCCAATACATATTGTCTATTTGTGCAAAAATTCTATATCCCTCTCCTACTAGATTTGAATTTATTTAAGGTGATGATCTAGCTTCTATCTAGAAGTTAGTGCAATTACCTACATATAGTAGGTATTCAATAAGTATTTGCTGAAATGAATTGTTTTCTCATTGAATGGTATGAATGATGTCAAAGAAATAAGATAAGAATGAAGCCCTATACTGAAAAAGTTAATGAGAAAAGATTTATCTTCATGCATTTTAGCCAATCCTTGGTGTGTCTTTTACTAACAAATCCCATATGTTGTCTATTCTTGTGAAATTCAATTTCCTGTTTATAAACAGTATTCCACAACACACCTTAAAGCTAGAAAATAATTTTCAAGCTATTGTAAGGCAACATTCTCTGAGGTATGGACAACTGACTTCTCAAGATTCTCTACTATTGTATCAGGCAACATTCTTCGTAAGAAAATTTCAGCTCAGATTTTTCTGTTATAGCATGCTCATTTTATGTTAAATAATATTATTATTAAATAAGTGAATATTAATCTCCCCCTTCAAAGTAGTGAAGTATCAAAAAGCTCTTCCCTAAGTATGAGAAACCTATAGGGAAGAAAATCTATATTTTTATACAAGATTATGGAAACTTAAGAATCTACTAAAAGTATCATATTTTGGCTATTCCTGTTAATGATTACACAAGCTAATTTATCATTTAATTTCTGAGAAACAGTTTCTTTCAATCACTTTTTTATTTATTGAGCTATGCCTTTAGAACTAATAGTCACTGTAGGAGATATAAAGTAGAAGATGTCTCTTACCTGGCCATTCAAGGGAGCTTAAATTCTAGTTGAGGAGATAAAAAGGAAATACCACCCAAAATGAGAGCAGAAGTAACAGCTAAACCATGTTTGATGGCTATTTTGAATTGAATTAAGTCAGGGGCCAAAAAAAAAAGAAGCAAGCAGGAACTTCTGAGGATCTGGCATGTGAGGTGGGCAAGGAAGGATAATAATGTATTCCACAAATCATAGACCAGAGAATTTAATTCAAATCCCAGTAAAAATCTAGAATATATTATTAAAGGGATGGTTAGTATACTTCTATAAAAGGAAGTGGTGATCCCATAAATCAGCATTACATCATCAAGAACAGATTATGAAAGACTTCACATTTTCCCTTTAAGTAGGATCTACTAGATCTAAAGATCAGAGGAATAGTGAATGTATAATTTATCTAGAATTTTAGCAAAGAATCTGACAAAATCTATCTTGTTATTTTTTTGAAGAGAAAAAAAGGAGAAATGTGTGCTAGATGATACCATAAAGAGGATATTTTTTTTTTTCAGCATTTTGCTGAATGCATTTGCTGAATGCAAAAATACTGGGGCAGGGATGTGGGGATGGGTATGGCATTAACAAATGGTTCAGTTGTTAAGTCTCTAGTGACCAGGTATATGTGGTTGGATTTTCAACACTTTTTTAAAAATTCCTAGGGCAAAAGGATAGATAACATGTTTAACAAATTTGAAAATGAAATGATCTCAGGAAGATAGTGGGAAAAAAAACAGGTAAAAGAGTTAAGACTTAAAATAACTCTGAGTGGCTAGAACATCTGGCCAAATCTAATGAAAATTTTGAAATTTAATAGGTATAAATATAAAGTCTTATATTCAGGTTCAAAAAAATCAAATTCAAAATACAAATGTTGGGGTGTGGTTAGATATCAGTTTCTGGAAAAAAAATTTGAGTTGTTTATTGTACAACAATTTTTGTATGAGTAAATGAAGAAAAAAATTTAAGCAATCTGAGATTGAAATAAAAGAGGAATGTGAATGTTCAGAATTATAAATTTATAGTTTTCCTGTATTCTGCTCTAGTCGGACTGCATCTGCATTATTATTTTTAATCTTATATAAACACATAAATAGTACACTAATTAAGTTTGATAGTGTCCAGAAGAGAATGATCAGGTTAGAGAAGAGCCCTGAAATCATGGTATATGAGGGGCATATAGGATATGATCATATTTTGTAGGATCATATAAGCATCTAGGTGATGGAGGGAATAAAATGCTGGATGTGAAGGCAGGAAGACAAATTCAAATCTGACCTCAGATATTTGCTAGCTGAGTAAACCAGGTACAAATTACTTAATCTCTGCCTCAGTTTCCTCATCTTTAAATTGGGGAAAATAATACCACCTAACTCCCAAGGTTGCATGATGATTAAATGAGATACTAGTGATGAAGCACTTTGAAAGTCTTAAATTGCTAGAAAAATGTTATTATTATTATTGAAACTCTCAAATATTAACCTTCAAAAGAAAACATATAGTTGCATTATTGTATTTGTTTATCTAGCAATAAAGGGTAGCAATGAATATAAGTTGAAAAGAGATAAATATAAGGTACAAGTTGAACAAGATAGTTTCTGAGAACCCTTTCCACTGCAATTTTATATGCTGATGCATACTAGTTGAATTGTTTGTATCTAATTTGTGTTTAATAAATGATAGCTGTAGAATTTAATTTAATTGTAGAGGCATTTGCTCAAATGGAAGTTACACAGAGGAAACAAACAATCAGAGGAGGGAGTCACGGGGGTAAGGCAACTTACTGGGTTAGAATGCTAAAATGATAGAAGGGAAAAGTGACAAATGTTGGGAGGGATATAGAAAATTGGGACATTAATTCTTTGTTGGTGGAATTGTAAAATGATACAACCATTTTGGAAAACAATCTGGAATTAAGCCCAAAATGTTAAACTGCATATAACTTTTGACCCAACAATACCACTATTTGGCCTATTTCCAAAAATGATTAGGAGGAAAAAAAGGAAAATAACCTATGTGTTCTACGTGTTCTCTCTTTGTGGTGGAAAATAACTGGAAATTGCAAGCTTACTCATCCACTGGGTAATGGCTGAACAAGTTGTGGTATATGACTGTAATGGAATACTAGTGTACTAACAGAAATGATGAGCTCAACAGTTTTAGAAAAATAAGGAAAGCCTCGTATAAAATAATGAAGAGCAAAATAAACAGAAACACGATGGCATTGTATATAGCAACAGCAATGTTGTTTTAAAAATGACTCCCAGCAAATAAGTCATTTTGACTATTATAAATACCCTAGTTAACTATAAAGGACATATGAAGAAAGATTCTATCTGTATGTATGTGAGTGTATGTATAGTGTGTGTGTGTGTGTATGTGTGTTTGTGTCTAATGGTAACCTTCTCTGGGGGAAGAAAGGAGGGAAGAAAAATAAGAAATTTGCATGACAATGTTGTGTATTTGGAAGGAACAGCAAGTTGTGCATAATAGATTTGCAATTTCCTATCCAGTCTTTTTTTTATTGTACTTTGTTATAGAAATGCTTGTTTTACTCTACAAATTTTTTTTAAGAATGCCACATGTGGGCAAGGAGCAGAAACATGATGGCAGAGTAAAGAAGCACTCAGGCAAACTCTCCCAAATTCCCCTCCAAACAAAATAAAATAAACACCGCTAAAATAACACTTCAATTCAAATTCTTAAGTGGTAGAACTAACAAAAGGTCTGGTAAAATAACTTTCTTACTCAGATAAATTATAATGTCAGCAGGAGAAGGTTGCCTCACTGGGGAGTGGTCTGCAGCACCCAGCATAGGTTGCACTCTGAGTCCAGAAGCTGACCTTGGATATACCTGCATTGGTCACAGAAGAAGCTTCAGGAGCGCTCAGCCCACCAAAAGTGAGGAGATCTGACAAGTGGTCTGAAAGAGATTTCAGGGGACCCTTTGGTGGTGCTGCCTTCAGAATTCTGTTGCCTTGGTCTATGCAGTTTTGGGTTGTAGTCCCAGGAACAAAAGAAGAATTAGTTCTGACCATCTCAAGAAAGCAGGGAAATGGTCATGATTTCAGGGCAGAGAGGAGTCCTTGTGATCAAGCATTAGGGAGTAGAGATCTTAGTCTTAATTCCAAGACAGAAAGGAACACTAGAAATTTTGGCAGTTGGAGAACAGGGGACCTGGTCACAGTCCCAGGACCAGTGAGAATCCTAGTAGTTGTGGTTACAAGACAACAAGGATGCTTCCTGGAACAAGAGCACAGGCCAGCAGAGCAGCAACCATACTTCTCCTTCAATCATAATACCTTGACATCACCAAAGGCCTAAAGACCCCCAGAGCTAGCTCTGAAACCAGAAGTAAGTACAGAGGTAGAAAATATGGAGCTCATTTATTTTTACATTTATATTAGAAAAAAATTAAAATAGAAGTGGGACTTGAAAAAATGTCACAGGGTTGGATGCATCTTTAAAGTTAATAAGATATCCACATATCCCAAAGGCTCTAGGGTGGAGTTTTAGAAGTGCAAAGTCAGGAGTGGAGTGAAAAGAGGAATTGAATAAGAACCTATTATGGTTATGTTTGTTCCATGATGGAAGCATTTTTAAAGGAAGAGAGGCTTATCTGTTAAAATTTTTTGGAGTGAGAGATTGAAGTTAGAAAAGCAACAAATAGACTGTTATAATATTCAGTTAGAACAATATGGCAAATATTCCTCTGATAAGTAGCTCTGAGCAGCCAGGTGTTTTGTAGTGGAAGTGACCAAAAGGAATCACCAAAGACAAAGAGAGGAGGAACTGCCAAATACAAAGCTTACCAGAGTTAAAGTTTTTCTTCTTTCCTGGTTTGAGAGGCCTTTGTTTTTGTTCCAGGAGACATATCCCCGAGATACTATGCCAACACTCAATGGCCCTTTTTGTTCTTAAGTTTTTAGTACCTGCTACCCCCAATCTCAAAGAACTCTGCAGCCTCTATGTTTGCAAAGGCTTTTAGGACCATATCAGAGGCAGCAGCATCTCAGATATCACTTACAAGTAGATATGACTATTCCCTTGCTCATTTCTGCCACATCTCCAAAGAAATGCTTATTTCAGACATAATAAAGCATGACCTGTGCTTGTAATAACAAAACTTTTCCTGTGTGTCATGGCCCAGGCTGTTTAGTGATTTAGGGGTGATCTATTTTATTCCATCTGAATGTAGCTCTAATTTCCTGCACTGATCAATATCAACAATATGAATTCCTTTTGGAAACATGTCCCCTTGGAGAGTATAGACATATAAGTGAAACATGAACCTGCCTCAAAATGAGAATCCAATAAACATTTATACGTTAACTTTAGAGTACTTTGTAGCTTGTTGCTGCATTTCTCTAAATTAGGATTTGATATAGTGAAGCTTTATAAGAGATTCTGGCCTGCAAGAGCTTTATTAAATGTATCCACTCTGCATTTGAAGTCTTAGTTTATTGAGAAACATCATTTTTCTGTCAAAACAAGGATTAAATAATTGAGTGCAGAGGAATGGAGTCCATGAAAAATACAGGTGCTATTAAGGGTAATTCCTTTTCTGAAAATAGTTGTTGACAGTTTGACATTACATACAGTTAACACAACTCTGGACTTCTTAAAATTATTCTCCCTGTCAGGAAGGACACTGAAACTATGCTTTAGAAGACTTATGATCAGATGTTCCTTTTCACCTTTCCATCCATAAGTCTTGAACTGGAAATGTAGACCACCCATGCTTGTCATTGTCAGATGCTCTATCAACACACTTAACAGTTACCATGTTTTCTAGATACAAATCCACCATTTTCACCTTTCAAAATGACAATTATTCTCAATATTTCAACTTTCTCTTTGGTACAGAAAAACATTCCCAGAGTGGCTCTGCAAAAAATCTTGTTCTAAATAAATTCTGCAGAGGAGAGCAGCTTAAGCAGTTGACAGTAAGTACTGTCAGGGAAAGCCATAGTTCTTGTTACAGAAAATAGTTTACCATCCACACATAGTGTACATTTTATTATAATTTCAATAGTTTCTCAACAGGATGCTGACCTTTTCTGACAACAGAAATTCAGAGACTGAATCATGAATCTTAGACTTTTGGAAGTAGCTATATAACTGGACAGAAAATCAAGAAAAAACAAGAAAGATCCTTGTGGAACAAGGGAGATCCACAGGATTGGTCTTATACATACAAAAAGGGCTGTGAAAACTTTGAAGCATTATGTTGTCTACTATTGTTTACAGAAATTGTAGGAATAGTAGCAGAAGTAGCAGCAGCAGCAGTAGACACAGCAGCAGCAGCATCAGAAGTATAGTAGTAATAGTGGTAGTAGTAGCAGCAACAGTAATAATAGTAGTGTAGTAGTAGTAGTAGTAGCAGTAGCAGTAGTAGTAATAGTATTACGGGAAGAGGAGATAGCTGCCTACATATATAGTCTGATTTCAAAGGTTAAAAGAAGGTCTCTAACTACTGTATTCAAACTAGCCCTCCAACTTAATCACTAGTAGCCTTCTGTCAGTGGAAATATTAGCTCATTGATAGTCAATTATCAGTTATACCATAAACATTCTCATATAAAGCAAAAAGATTTGAGATTCTCCCTCCTTTTCTCAAAATAGATGTGAGTATAACACTGAATAGGTATTTTCTGTACTCCGATAAGATCCTTATCCTTGGTGGCAATAGACAAAATTCTGAATCAAATTGGCAACCAAGGGCATTTTAATGGACAAACAAAACTTCCAAATGAATATAGATTTCTTTTTCTATTTTTAGTAACTTTATCCAAGATGGTAACTATGGTTTCCCTCTATGCTAGTGCGAAGTTCTTCATTTTGTTCATACCTTGTCAAAGACAGATATTATCAAAAGGTGTTAAGTCTCATTTATCTTTAACAGAAAAGAGTCTTTGAATCCAAATGGATACCATCTGCATGCTTATATTGTCACTTCAAAACCAGGTAGAGGAATTGCAGAACTTACTGATTTTTTTTTTTTTATAACACCTCCCCAGATTGGTTTTCTGTTATCTGGACATGGCATGCCAGCTCTCCAGACACTAGTTTGGACACTGATTCCAGTTCTGGTTATTATAAACACTGAGTTTTAATTACTTTAATTCTTCATCTTTTTCTGGTTTTGATGCAAGACTTCCTAAACCAGCACCTGGATGATCTTGTTCCTTCTGCCCTAGAAATATTTATTACTATTTTTACTCCCTCTCTCTCCCTGGTATTTTCTTTGAATCTACTATATTAAGAGCATGTTCCTGAACTTCTGTTGTTTGACTTCTAGGACTAAGCTGTTAAATCAGGTACCAGGTAATTGTCCTGCGCACCCTTCTCCTAAACATTAAGTTCCAAATTCTTGTCCTGGTTTTTGTCTGTTCTCAATCATTCAGTAAATCAGGAATCTAACAAGCACTTGTTAAGTATTTAGTGTGTGCCATGCACAGTGGGAAAGAAAAAGAAAAAGCAAAAAAAAAATCCCTACAGTCAATCATTTTAGATTCTAATAAGGGAGACACCTTGAAAATAATAAGGTAGAGGGACAGCCAAGATGGCGGAGTAGAGGCAGGAACTTGGCATGAGCTCCCACTGCAACCACCTCCAATACCTGTAAAATATGACTCTAAACAAATCTTAGAGCTACAGATCTCACAAAGTGACAGAGAGAAACAAATCTCCCATTGAAGGCAGCCTGGCAGGCTGACAGGAAAGGTCTATCACACCAAGCTGGGAGCCAAGCACAGTCCCATGTGAGTCCCATGGTCTGAGACCTGGGGCAGCCCTGACCAGTGGTACAGATTGGCCAGAGCAGATGTCAAGAGAGTGAATCACCAGCAGCTGGAGTGATTTCCAGATGTCTCAACCCATAAACACAAAGAGAAAGTAAAAGGTCATTGGAGAACCCTGTTGGGACCAGGTAACTGTAGACATGGTCTGGCCCCCAACCAGGTGGAGAGAGGTGGTAGAGGTGTGGTGGCTACAGCTTCTGCCTCATGGCTGCCTCTGGAGCTCCTGCATTGCAGATCTTAGGGCGACCATTCAGTGACCATTCAGAGGGTAATCGCTCTGGTTTTGACTTGCTTGGATCTGGATCTTGGGCTTGGGTGGTGGTCCTGGTTGTGTGGACAGTGTTCCAGGGCTTGGAGTGTCTTTAAAGAGGGCGCCATCCTCATAGCTCTCATGACATTTGTGAAAACCCTAGGGATTTGGAACATAGCTCTCTCAACTCTGGAAGCAGAGCTCTACCGTGGCAAAGACCTCAAAAGTCAAGTAATTTAGTGGCAAGATGAGAAAGCAGAGGGAGCACAATCAGAGCATAGAATCCTTTTGTGGGAACAAAAAGGATCAAAACATGTAACTAGAAGGAGTCAACAAAGTCAAAACTCCTGCATCAAAAGCTTCTAAGAAAAGTAGGAATTGGTTATAAGCCATGGAGGAGCTGAAGAAGGATTTTGAAAATCAAGTAAGAGAAGTGGAGGAAAAATTAGAAAGAGAAATGAGAATGATGCAAAAAATGAAAAGTAAGTCAATAACCTACTAAAGGAGACCCAAAACATACTGAAGAAATATAATGCCTTAAAAAATAGACTAACTAAAATGGCAAAAGAGGCCCAAAAAGCCAATGAGGAGAAGGATGCCTTAAAAGACCAAATTGCCCAGATGGAAAAGGAATTTCAAAAACTCACCAAAGAGAATAATTCCTTCAAAATTATGTTGGAGAAAATGGAAGCTAATGACTTTATGAGAAATCAAGATACTATAAAACAGATCCAAACAAATGCAAAAATAGAAGGCAATGTGAAATACCTCATTGGAAAAACCACTGACTTGGAAAATAAATCCAGGAGAGATAATTTAAAATATTTTGGACTATCTGAAAGTCATGATAAAAAAATGAACCTAGAAATCATCCTTCAAGAAATTCTCAAGGAAAATTGTCCTGATATTCTAGAACTATAGGGCAAAATAGAAATTGAAAGAATTCTCTGATCACCTCTTAAAAATAGATCCCAAAAAGAAAATTCCTAGGGATATCAGAGCCAAATTCCAGAGTTCCACATATCAAGGAGAAAATATTAAAAGCTGTCAGGAAGAAACAATTTGAGTATTGTGGAAACACAATCAGGATAACACAAGACCTAGAGTCTTCTACATTAAGGGATTCAAGGACTTGGAATATGATATTCCCAGAGGTCAAAGGAGCTAGGATTAAAACCAAGAATCACCTACCCAGCAAAATAGAGTATAATGCTTCAGGGGAAAATATGATCATTCAATCAAATAGAGGACTTTCAAGTATTCTTGATGAAAAAAACCAGAGCTGAACAGAAAATTTGGCTTTCAAATGCAAGAAGCAAGAGAAGCATGAGAAAGTAAACAGGAAAAAAAAATCATAAAATAACTTATCAGAATTATTTATATTCCTACATGGAAAAATGATAAGTGTAACTCATGAGACTTTTCTCAGTATGAGGATAGTTAAAGGGAATATATAGGTAGATAGATAGATGATAGATGATAGATAGATAGATAGATAGATAGATAGATAGATATAGATATAGATATAGACACACATATGTATGTATAGGAGGGTGTATGTGTGTATAAATGCATATGTGAGTGTGTGTATGTGTGTATATGTATACATAGACAGAGGGAACAGAATAAGTTGAAGAGGAAGGGATGATATCTAAAAAATACAATTAAGGGGGGTTAGAGAGGAATATATTGAGAGAAGGGGAAAAGGAGAGGTAGAATAGGGTAAATTATCTCATATAAAAGAGGCAAGAGAAAACTGTTTCAGTGGAGGGAAAGAGCAGGAAGGTGAAAGGGAATGGGTCAACATTACTCTCATTGATTTTGGCTTACAGAGGGAATAACATATACACTCATTTGGGTATCTTAACCCTACAGGAAAGAAGAGGGGAAGGGGATAAGTGGAGGAATGATAGAAGGAAGGGCAGATTGGTGGAGAGGGTAGTTAGAAGCACACATTTTGAAAAGGAACAGGGTCAAAGTAGAATAAGTGGGGAGTGTGACAGGATTGAGGGAAATATGGTTAGTCTTTCACAATATAACTACTATGGAAACGTTTTGCATAACTACACATGTACAACTTACATTGAATTGCTTATCTTCCTAGTGGGGGTAGGTGAGGAGGAAAGAAGTGAAGGAATCTGGAAATCAAAG
>JAQQSV010010895.1:0-13150 GCA_028646515.1 Pseudochirops corinnae | reverse complement strand
GCCACAGGCTCCACGTGACCACATTCAGCCTATTAGGGAACACAGTATACTTTCAAATATCCAAGGGTCCTCAGAGTCACGTAGCCACATTAGCAAAGGGCCTAGGGGCAGGGAAGATCTTTAGATTCCCATAACAGCTTCCTCATCTTAAAAAAATTAGGGAGTGAGCTATATGATCTCTAAGGCCCTTTATGACTTTCTGAATCTATAATACGAACGGTACCTTCAACAGGAATAGAAGGGCAGAACATAATGTCACTTCATTTCCTATTTATCAGATATATTAGTAGGTCTTCCTTCCCCCAAAAGCTAGGTCAGGCTGAGGGTAGCTTCATCTGTATTAACATCTGCAGAGCCTTTGTCAGGTTGAGCAGTAGGTCCACTTGTAGGGCATATCCCAGAGGTGTGCCATTGGCTCCAGAGAGTTGATTGTTAAATTGTTGTTAATTTTCAATATGATCATGTATACCTTGGACATTGGCAAACACTACCAATTAGGGCTTGAAATATTGTTTTGTTAATTATCTAACCTGAAGAAAGTAATGGGGAAAATGTTAATAATTCAGATTAAACTTTAAAGTATTTAAAGGGTAATTTTTTTTTTTAACCAGAGAGCAGGTTGTTAAACATTTGCCAGCACACCTTTGGGATAATCCAAAGAAGGTAGTAAATAAGCCCTCGCGATTTGGCTTCTGTCCTACCATTCAGCTGAAAGTGTTCTCTCCAAAGTTACCAATTATCCCTCAACTGACGAATATAATAAATAGTCTTCTCAATCCTTATCCCTCTTGCCTTCTCTGCAGCATTTGACACTGCTAATCACCTCCTACTAGATTCACTTTCCTCTCCCGGTTTTTGGGACACTGTCCAACTACTCCTCAGTTTCCTTTGCTGGTTTTCCATCCATATCATGTACCCTGGCCATTGACGTCTCCCTCTCTTCCTCCCAAGACTCTGGCTTGGTTCCTCTCTGTCTCATTAGGTGATCCTATGTTATAATTAATCTCTCTGCAAATGATTTGTAGTTCAATATATTCATCTCTGGTCTCTAGCTAGTGTATTACATTAAACTGCCTTTTGGATACCTTGAACTGTATGTCCCATGGACACCTCAAACTCATCTTGTTCTTATGAAACTAGTTGCCCCTTGTGTTGTTTCTCCAGATCTGTTTTCACAGAACTAATTAACTATTTTAGGCTAGGTATACTCATATTTTGAAAGGAAAAATACAATATGATATATATGTTGTTTATTAGCATATAATATATAAACAACATATTACATATGTTGTTTATTAACATAACCCAGAAAACCAGTTACAAATGAACATTTTAAAATGAATGAATGAATGCATGCATGCAAAAGCATTTATTAATTCCTTACTATGTGTCAAGGACTGTGCTAATCTTAGGGATACATGTACAAAAAATGAAGACAATGTTGACTTTAAGGAGTTTATAATCTCATACGGGAAGGCAGCACATATCACAGAGTGATAGCCAGGGAGAAGTATTTTGGTTTGGGAATTTGCAGAAATGATCATTAGAGCCATAAAGGGGGAGGGGAGATATTGTCGGATTATTTCCAGGAACAATAGTAGAGATGATTTGATTGTGGTTTGAAAATTGTAGTGGGAGGAGGGAAGTACCCATGAGTGGGCTGGTGAAGAGTTGACTGAGGACTAAAGTGGAGGATGGATCTATCAGGGTCCAGATATAATGGAAGACTGAGGAAACCATCAGTGTGGATAGCTGGTCCCTAGGGCAGGAGTTCTGGGCATAAAAAGGTGAAGTCCACCAGGGGGTTGTTCCTGTTCAACTGGGGAGCAAAATAAAGCTTGATTGAAACATGTAGGAACTAGAATCACAATAGGAACATTTTTCTTCTTATATTTAGTAATTATTCTGAATGTACATTTCAATCAAACCATGCCTTTTCATCCTATGCAACTCTTGTCCATGTTTTCCTATAAATCCTCCATATGGATGCCTTCCAATACATTGAGGGCGTTTCTCTAAAACTTTCAATATAATGGGGAGCACATAGGCTACCAAACTGTTATTCTTCCTTCTTCCTACTTGACTGACCTATCACTTTTTCTTGCCATACACTCTTAGTCAATGCCTGGAATCTAATGCCTTGTTGGAAATATAATGCAGCCTACTGACACCCATCATTTATCTCTTCGTTTTAGTGGCCCACAGATTTCTGCTCTTTTTGGAGATGGTGTTTTTCCATGATTAGCAGCCATATAGCATTGCTAGAAGAATATCAGATTAGACCATTGGACCTTTTTCTACCTGTACCCAGGGAGGCAGAATAAGGGTTGAAGTTTCCAAGAGGTAAATTTAGGCTTTATAGAAGGAAAAATGTCCTATTATGATAATTATCCAAAAGGGGCATAGGCTACATTAGGAGGACCTCACTGGAGGTCTTCAAACAAAGGCTTAGTGACAGACTGTCAGATACAGTATTTAGGGAGTCCTTACTCACCTGTGGCTTAATTTCTGAGGTTCCTTCTAATATTTAGGATCTATGATTCTGTAATTATTAAAATACTTGAAAGGAAAATTTGGATATATCCTTTCTAACTATCAAATTAGTTACCCACTGCATTGAACCCAATGTCTGTTTCCCTTTGGATGGTCACTGTGTAAGCAAGGCCTTTGGTTTATGAAGAGTGATGGTTGAATAGAGAAACTATAAATTAGATGAAAGAATATAAATTTTGTTGTGAACAGCTTATTTCATTTTAATTTAAAATATACTTGAAACTTTGTCCATGATGTCATTAGGGAGATTCTTCTCTTTGGACAGGAATATTTTTCCCACCTCTCAGTCCTGAATATTGCTAAAGGAGATAGCTGTGCTATTGCAGTAATTGTGGCTGCCTTGCTAGTGTTGTGACCCTAGGTAAGTCCCTTAACCCTTTTTGCCTCAGTTTCCTCATCTGTAAAATGAACTGGAGAAGGAAATGGCAAACTGCTCTGGTATCTTTGACAAGAAAACCCCAAAGGGGGTCACGAAGAGTGGGACATTACTGAAAGAACTCAAAAACATCAAAAAAGTGCCTAGGCTGAAGATCCGCCCAAAAAAGAGAAAAATGTCATTGACAGAGTTGGCCTTTTCAGATGAGTGGAATAAGGATTATTTGAGAGATACCAAAAGGCTTCTTCCTTCAGTCCCAAACAAAAGAACTTCCTCTAATGGCTTACCAGTGAAGGTCTGTCATTCCTTGAACTAATGATGCTCTTTTGTCATCAATGGAGAGCAGGTGCTGAGATAATGTGGCCCAAGAACAATCATTTTAACAGAGGGACAGATGAGGACACTATCCATGTCTAGATGAGACTCCATAACATATGATGGAATTCTAAGTAGCCAAGGGTTCCCATTAAAGGTATTGGATGTTGGGAAATAGGGGAAAGCCTTCCCACTTCCCAGTTGTGTCTGTGGCTGAATTTGCTCACTTTAATCAGAGAACAGCTTATTCCTTGAGTAGATACTCGCAAGATGTAAGTGGAAGGGTCAGCAGGAAAATTTCAGCTTTGCCCTTGGTGGCTCCAGCTGGGATAATGTCAGCTGGCCTGAAGTTCCACCTCTTTTCCACCTTCACAGGCCCAGTCTGTGAAACCTAGGCTTCACTGCACAAACTCTGGATAAGTGCGTGGGAGTTTGGATGGAGGTGGGACATAGTATAAGGAGGGAAAGACATTGTGGCCTGGATCACCAAGGCCTTAGGAGGCAGAAGTGATAAATTGGAAATTCACTAGATTCCCTAGGACTGAATAACCTCAGGGCTTCTGGGAAGGTAGTTTGAGTGGGAGTGGAGTGGGGCAGGTTCTTTCTTCCTCTCCAAGGCTGTTTTGTATAAGATCTGCCCCTTCCCAGTAGAAGGAAAACTTTCAAAAACTTCTTTGGCCTGAGGGAGAGAGGGATTTGAAAGTTCTCAACCTCAACTAGAGAGTCTGAAAATAAATCCCATCTTTGTCCATTTTCGCAATCATTCCAACAGTTTAATACCATAGGATGTGAAGAAATTGCTCAACCGATTACACAACTCTTGAAATGAATGCTGAAACTGAAAAATATTACAACAGTGTGTTTAAACTGTGTGCCGTGAGTGAGGGTTCTTACTTCTTGGCAACCTTTGAAAAACATTTTTTTTTCCAAATAGGATCTGTCTGGAAAACCAAAAACATATGGAAGTACCTTCTGTTGCATGCAATATATACATCATATAATATATATTACAAAGCCTTGTAGTAGTTTTGAAAAAAAAAATCTATCAACTTGCAAGATGTTCACCTCAATCAGTGATATGTATAAGAAAAGGGATGGAAATGTGATCCTTCTGACTATCTTAAAACATTTAAAGGGTTGTCATGTGCAAGAGGGAGTCGTGTTTTTGGTTTGGGGTTTTGTTTTGTTTTATTTTATTTTCTGGTTGGCCCCACAACACAAAACTAGAAGCAGTGGAAGGAAGTTATGGAAAGATAGTCTTAAACTTAACGTGTGGGAAAACCTCCTAACGATTAATTAGAACTATCCAAAAATTAAATTGGTTATCTTAGGAAGAAGAGGGTTCCCCTTCACTGGAGATCACCAAGTGGATGACCACTTGACAAGGATGTTGTCGAGAAGATTCCTGGTTAGATTGGATTGGGTGACCTCTGAGGTCTCTTCCAATGTTGAAGTTTTGTGATTCTATTAACTTGAAATGAGTAGCACCACAGATAAAGATAGCCTGATTTCCTTCAGCCTTTCAACCTCTGGGATCATGCTAGCTTGCACTTGTTCTGATTCAATGAGCATTAATTATACATTGATTGTGTTGGGCAATATGGGTAATAGCTAGAGAAGACACAGTACCTGTTTTGGAACAGCTTATAAACTAGTCGTGAAAACAAGATATACTTGAAGAGACTGCCTTGCCCTTTATAAAGCAATCAGTAATTTGGAAAGCCTTATCAGAAAGCTTCAGAGAAGTCTCAGAAATATATCCCAAAGCTCTCAGGAAGCAGTATGGCAGAGTGGAAACAGCCCTGGACTAGGAGACAGGAGTTCTAGTCTCAGTTCTGCCAAGAACTCCTGATGTGACCTTAGATTTAACCTCTTTGAACTTCATCAGAATGACAGAAAGGATTTCTTTTATCTCCTTTAGCTCTAAAAATGCATGATGTTAAAATAAGGAAAAGATCATTGCAGGGAAGAGTTAGTCAAGGTAGCAGCATGAAAGAGGTATGTTAGATAATGTGGGTGGGTGACTTACTGTGGACAGGTGTTACAGCCCCACACCTGCCTAGTAAAATGTGAGCATATATTTATTTATACTCATATATTATACATATATGTGTACATGTATATATGTGCAGAAATAATGTTTAACTCTAGTGAAAGTTTAATGATTGAAAGATCATAAAGAATCATCCTCCATACATTTATGGCAAAGGAGAAAGCCTCTTTGAGTGAGTAGTAGCTACTGAGAGGCAGGATGTCACAATGGATAGATAGAGCAGGGAGTCATAAAGACTCAGATCCAAATTCCTCCTGTCATTTAACATTTAATTTCCCTGAAGCTCAGTTTCCTCAACTATAAAATGGAAGTGGCAATGCCTATAATACATAGTACCTACTCTATAATGTTGAGAGGCTCAAATGAGATAATGTATGTAAAGCACTGAGTAAAGCACTTTTTTTTGGTACTAGATCTGTGACTTTATTGGTGAAAGGAGCTGCCATGGAGAAATTTCTTCTATAAATACATATTGGCATTTTCTTTGTAACTTACATTCTTACAGAGTTGCCTTAAAAGTTTTGTATAAATGCCGTATGCCATCATTATTCTGCCCATTCTGGGTCAGTGTTGTCTTGATCCAGAGAACCCAGATCTATTAATTATCATTATTTTTCAAAGTCAACTAGAACTGTCCATCACATTAAGAATTCTTTGCTTAGATCTGAGATTTGTTTCCAGGTGTTTTTGTTTTATATTTACATTTACTAGTTACAGAGCCCCTTGAATTTAGTTTGTTTGGACAACATAGGTATTGTCTCCAAAGGATTTGAAATGAATGTCTCATAGAGGGCAATGAAGAGGCATATGGTAGGTGTGAGCAGACCACAACACATAATCAATGAAGAATTTTGTGGAAGAATAGGAGTAAAAGATGTTACCAAGGAATTACAAGATAGGAAGAGAAGATGGATTGGTTATGTGGAAAAGGCAAAGAATGACAGAGAGACAGCCAGAATGTTCTGCTAGTATCCTTGCAATGTCAGAAGAATTCAAGGAAGGCCTCTAACATATTGAGTGAACCCTTCATGGTGAACTTATTGAAAGACATGGACAAGATGGGTAGGCATGACTGAGTTGCAAATTGGCATCATTGGAGAAGGCTTCCATATTGACAAGACTGCAGATCCATTTGAGTGTCATTATTTTTTTCATCATAGTTAATGGTTTGAGAGCCACCTCTTCTACCTGGAACCCTATGATGGCTGGAGCCATGGAATACTAAGCCAGGAAGAGGTCTATGGCAACTAGCTAGCATTGTAGAGGGCTATCTGGGCCTGGAGATGGGGAGACCTCATTTCAAGTTCTGCCTTAGACACTTACAAGCTGAGTGACCCTGAGCAAGTCACTTAAGTCCTGTTGCCTCAGTAATAAGGGTAATAATCGTACCTACCTCCCAGGGATTCTGTCATGATCAAATAAGATATTTGCCAAATGTTTACCTTCCCTGGCACACTGTAGTTGCTTAATAAATGCATGTTTCCTTCCTTCCATCTAGTCCAATACCCTTATTTTATAGATGAAGAAACAAAGATATAGAAGACAAGTAACTTGTCCACAGTCTCTTTTGTCCTTAAAAACAAACAGGTTATTTTGAGTAGAAGAGTTTCTTTTTTAGATAATTTTTAAAACCTGCCTGACAGGCAGTATGATCTTGATACTAGGGTACGGCACTTGAAGTCAAGCAGATTAGGCTTCAGATTTCACCTCAGCTACACACTTGTTATTTTTGTTGTTGGGTTGTTTCAGTTGTGTCCATTCTTTGTGACCCCATTTAGGTATTTTGGGGTTTTTTTTTTTGGCAAAGATGGTAGAGTGATTTGCCATTTCCTTCTCCAACTCATTTTATAGATAGGGAACTAAGTGAGGCAAACAGGGTTAAGTGACCGTCCCAGGGTCACAAAACTAGTAAGTGTTTGAGGCCAGATTTGAACTAGGGAAGATGAGTTTTCCTGACTCCAGGTCCAGCACTCCATCCACTATTCCACATAGCTAACTAGCTGGCACTCAACCTCTTTGTGCTTTGGTTTTCTAATCCATAAAATGAAGGAGTTGGACCCAGTGACTCTAAGGTCCCTTATATCTGGGATCTTATGACCTACACAGAAGTATCTGTATTTGTTATTTGTCACCTTTATAGCTAATAAGTGAATCTGCTTTATCTTAAATTTAAATCTCTTTTGGATTGGAAGTACTACACTAGATCAAATGTGAATCAGTAAATTCATCCTGTAATGAACCCTCCCTGTGGGCTGGTGAAAGCATCGTTGACTCCTTTGGAGTAGAGGGTCTTGGGTTCCTTTTCCATCTATCTGTCACAGAACCTCCCCAGGCCTCAGCGTCCTTATTTTCAAATGAAAAGACTGTAAATGAAGGAACTTAGCTATGTCCTAGTTCCCTTCCAAGTCTCAAGTTCTGGGGTATGTGACTGACACAACAGTTTAAAAAGTCTATATAATCCATAAAAATAAACATAGGAGAGTTAAAACATTCCATTCAGGGTGTCTTATGAATCTTATCTAAGGTCAACTCAGTTTTCAATCATTACATTTTAAAACTTATCCTGAAAAGGTTTTTGTTTGTTTTTTCAAACAAGACTCTTACTTCCAGGGATTGTAGAGAGGAGACGTGGATGGAAGAGTTGTGAAAATAGTGCTATATTCCTTGAACGAAAGTCAGATGTAGGCTATAAAGCTAACATACATATATGCATCTCATTTTTATCTAGCCTTCTGGATGTATTTTCCTGCTTTAAGAGTATTGGCCTTATTACCTTGATATATTTGTTCATAGAGTGCTTAAGGCCAAAGACTTAAAAATTTGCTCCTACAGATGGAAATTCAACCTTTTTTTTTTACCAGGTACTTTTTGCCCTTGGGGTCCAGGATGGCTAAGTAATCTACCTGTCAGAATGCTGGTTGGGAGCTGTCTGTGCTCCTGGGAGTGAATGTTAGAATAAAAGCTAATCCTAGGAGCTAATCTATGAGTGATGGAGCAGCCTGACAGTCCTCCTCCAGGGGCTCTAGCACATCAGAACTGCTGTCCACCTTAACCCTCAAGGATTCCAAACAGAGATGAGTCAGGACCTGGCACAGGCCAAGCATTCCCTCCCTGCTTGGTAAACAGAACAGCCCTTTGCCGTCACTCGGATCCTTTCAGTGCCACAAGACTCCAGGAAGAAACAAATACTTTGGAAGCCAAAACCCCAAGGCAGGGTAAGAAAACAGAATTGTGTGCATCCTGAGTGATGATTTCATTGGCAGGAATTTCTTAAAGGAGAAACTCTGGATGGTTCCAGCTAAATGCCCGTTCTTGTTAACTTCCAAGCTAACAATTAAACTCTTCTCTCCTGAAGTTTCTAGGGGTGACCTTTGGCTTTTTAACCTTGTCATTTCTAAATGAGATCTTTAGAACTATTCTTTGTAGCTAATATGCATTCACATTTATTCTTCAACCTTTGTATGTTTTGTTTTTTGTCTATCTGGCTACCCTCTAATACTATACTTCATTTAAATTGCTTTTCTTTCTTCCTTTTTTCCCACATCTTATTCCTTCCTTCTAGGGAAGGACCAATTTCACACACACACACACACACACACACACACACACACACACACACACACACACACACACACACACCACTGCCCCTACTGAGAGGAGTGATTATCAGGCAGCAAGGTCAAACTACTTCAGCCTCAGAGAAGCAGCTTGTTATAGAGATTAGAGCACTGTACTTGGACTTGGAAAGACACGTGCTTGAAACCTACCTCAGATACTTATCTCTGACCCTGAGCAAAATCATTTAACTTCTGTGAGCCTCAGTTTCCTCATCTGTAAAATGGGCATAATCATAGAACCTGGTTTATGGGGCTTTTGTGAGGAACAAATGAGATGATCTATGGGCTGTACTTTGTAAACTTGAAAGTGTATGTAAATGTAACCTTCTAGAGTAACATGTACTTTTTGCATCTTTCCAGTTTTTAACCAAAATTTTAACCAAAATTTTATATTTTACCAGCTCTCCCCATCATTTGATTAGAGGGGGACTTGTTTCTAATGGAAATTCTGCTCAATGGTCAGATCTCCAAGTGAATTTGTTTGGCCTGTTTTGGGGAGACAACTCAATCATACGCTTGGGTATCTCCTTCCAACGCCTTATGTGGATAGTTCCATGTAGGTTCATGGGCCTGTCCTTTTTTTCCCCCAGTTACTCAGAAGACTTTATGTTATATTTTAGCATCTTGATTGCCAGCTGAATAGGGTCCTATGATTCTAATGGTTTCTCAGCCTTAAGAGAATAATTTGAATGTTTAACTTTTTTCCTCCTCTTCCTTTAAATGCCTGATGTTTCTGTTCTGGTTTTAGTAGAAATCACTCACCCTGTCGAATGGCATGGCTGGCTAGTGCCTTCGAACTTCCTCTGGTAGAAGTCACACCTGTAGTCTACCAATAGCTGAAACTCCTACTAACCTCTACTCTTCTCATGAGTAGAGAGAGAGCCATACTCTGGATATTGTGATGTCACAGAGTTCAATTCTTGGTTTTCATGAAGGCTCCACAGAGACCCAGAAGCTAATGGGCTTCAACTCCTACCCATGTTTAAATAATAGCATAGACTACCAAGAACCACCCTCCTCCCCATTCGTGCTTGCCCCTTTACTCAAAACCCTCTTAAGAACTTCATGAACAATGGACTTCTCAGTGTCATACACTGACCCATAGAATCATAGAACTCAGCTAAGTGCTAGAGGGCCTTAGAGACCAAACCACTTATTTTACAGATGAGTCAAGGTTAACCAAAGAGGTTAAGAAACTTGTCCCAAATCACACAGGGACTTAGCAGCAGAGCCAGGCTTAGAATGAAGGTCACCTGATTCCCAAATCTAACTTTCTTTCCAATACACTACATTGACTCACTAGCCAACTCTCTAAATTACTTCATCATTGTGGTTTTTTGGTAGGTAGCTCATCTGTCAATCTTCCCAAATCTCTCTCCTGCCAGGGACCATTAGAAGAGCTTATTGTAAGAACAAGAAACAAGAGCATAGTGAGGTTCAATGAGCTTTCTCCAAACAGATTATTATCAAAGCTAGCTCTGGCTAGAACTCAGAGTTCCTGACCTACAAGAGCCCAGTCCTAGAACAAATAGTATAATGTATTGATAAATAATAGAACGTATTGACATGAAGAAAGGTTGAAGCAACTGGACATATTTAACCTGGAGAAAAGAAGATGTAGGCTGGACATAATAGCTGTTTCCAGACATATGAAAACCTTCAAACATATGAAAGAGATTTGCATTGCTCTGTGTAATTTCAGAGGGCAGAATCAATGAGTGGAGGTCTCCAGGAGGCAGATCTTATCTTCTCACAAAGAAGAATTTTACAAAGGTTGGAAATGGTGAAAAATGTAATAGGCTACCATCAAGGAATTGAGAGCCCATCAATGGAAATGAGGGATGTTGTAAAGAAAATCCATTCTTTCAAATGCTGGGATTCTATAATTCTGATGTAGTCTCTAAGTAATGGACATTTAATTGGGGTAATCACAAGCCTTCTTCCCCATCTCCCTGCCTTGAGGTACTGTGAAATCCCATGGAGCATTCATGAAGTTGGGTTCAGACCCCACGTGGCCCCCAGGAGATGGTGCATGGGGGAGGGGAGGCGGGGAAGTGGGGTGGAGCAGGGATGGTTGGCAATTAGAGGCATTACATAAAGATATCTTAAAAAGATGAATATCAAATAAAAGTTTTAAAATAGTATCAACTACTTGTTCTAGCATGTATGGGAATAATCAGGAGAAAACATTTTCATTAATATTCAGTGTTTTTCCTTTCTTAAACTTCAAATTGCATAGAAAATATTCCTAAATGGAATTCTTTCTGATATAAAAAGATAGTTGAATTTCATATGACTAATGATAGCTTTGATGCCAGAAAGTAGTGCTTTGAAAGTCTCCAAATAGGGAGATAGAGTTTTTACTCTTTTGTCCAAGTTGAGAATCACAAGATATCAGAATTAGAGGGGATTTCTACAGAGATTCTAGTTCAAATCCTATCATTTCCCTCATGTAGATACTAAGGCAAAGTGACTTGATCAAGGTCACACATTTGATAGGTAGCAAAACTATTGGTTTGAATCTAAGTTGTCTGACTACCAGTCTGGTGAGCTTTCCCTGACACGTTACTCTCTCTTTTAATATCTATTCTGTTGCTTTCCTCCACCTTAATTTCTTTGTTTAATTCAATCAATCAATGAACATTTACTAAGTGCTTATTACGGATCAGGCACTGTGCTAAGTGTTGGGGATATAAAGAACAGGCAAAAGATAGTCCCTGCCCTCAAAAAGTTTCAATCTATTGGGGGAGACAATTTGCATATATGTATGTATGTATGTATATATATACACACACACACACACACACACGGAGAAAGAGACAGAGACAGAGAGAGAGAGAGCTAGTTATATACAGGATAGATAGTAAATAAATAACAGAATTAAGAGGTGTTAGGGAAAGCTTCCTGTAGAAGGTGATATTTTAGTTTTGCTTTAAAGGAAGCCAGAGGAGGGAGAGTATTCCAGGCTTGGGGGACAGTCAGAGAAGATACCTGAAGCAAAGGGATGGAATATCTTGTTTGTGGAACAGTCAAGAGACCAGTGTCACTGGATGAAAGAGCATGTTCTGGGGAATGAAGTGTAAGAAGACTGCCAAGGTAGGAAGGGGCTGAGTTTGAAGGACTTTGAATGATAGCTAGCGCATTTTGTATTTGCTCTTAGAAGCAATAGGAAGTCACTGGAGTGCATGTGACATGATTGGACATAAGCTTTAAGAATATAATTTTAGTAGTTAAATGGAGGATGGATTGGAATGGGGGAAGATGAAAGACAGACAGACCTCCCAGCAGGCTATTGCAATCATTCAGACAGGAGCTGATGAGAGGTCTGCACCAGAGTGGTGGAAATGGTAGAGGAGAGAAGGGGGCATATTCAAGAGACGTTTCAAAGGTGAAAGAAATCCCTAGACCTTGGCAAAAGATTAGATATTAGGGGTGAAAGATAGTGAGGAATTTTAAAGCCTAAGGAACCAAGAGGATGATATTGCCCTCTGTTGTTATTTTGTCCTTTCTTTTTGAAGAGGACCAATAATATTATGGAGTAACATCTTGACTCCTGTTGCCTCGAGCCACTCGGTGTCCCACACTAAGCATGGTCAGAGATGTGAATGAGAATGAACCAGGCCACGTGGGGTAGTTCAAGGAAGAACTCCGTTTATTGATTCTTTGAATAAGGTTTTTATAGATCAATGAGACAAAGGAATAGGACTCGAGTTTTCTTATCATTATTCAGGACAGGAGGTTTTAGATAGTCTGTCATATCCTGGAAGTAGCACAGAATAGATAATTTAGATAAGGATTTAGCATCTATCTAGGTGACCAAAATCTTAGGGTAAAACCTCTGATCTGCAGTCCGCAATTCCTTATGCGGCCACATCTCAAAAGAATACTTTCAGGAGCTGGCTTCAAAGCAGAAGCCGCTGTCACCAAAAATATCTCTTTTTTGGAGCAGACCACCAGGGAATTATCTGAGTGCTGGATCAAGTATTTTGGCTCTCCACGATGTGTGAATTGGATTTAAGTAAGGCGCAGTTGCACAAAGTCATCAGCCTCTCTCTATCCTCCATAGTCATTGATGTCCAAAGACAAAAGTCAAGACAACTGTATCAGCAAGCACCCTAGCATACCTTGGGCGGCTACTAGCACAGGTTCTTAGATCTGCTTTTCTAAAGGAAAGCAACTCAAAATGGGTTAACAATCTCACTTTAATCAAACATATCATTTACCTAGTTCAGGGGA
>JAQQSV010010894.1:0-13150 GCA_028646515.1 Pseudochirops corinnae | reverse complement strand
TATATTATAATTATTAATATATTATACTACAATCTACCTCCCAGGGTTATTGTAAGGACCAAATAAGATAATATTTTTAAATCACTTAGCATAGGACCTGTTGCATAGGATGTGATTAATAAATGCTTGTTTTAAGAAAGGGGGGGAGGTTCTATAACTATGGCAAAGTAAGCAGAACTTTTCCCTAGTATGCTGAATTTGAAGAATACTGAAAGAATTAAGTCCTTCAGCAACTAGGAACAGCAGAGTTTAGCAACTATTTGGTTTTCAGAAGAAATGGTTAAAATAGGAAGCTGCCAAGTCATGAGGTCATGGTACAATAGAAAGAGAAATGGTTCTGAATTCAAATTCTGTTTTGACATGTACTACCTATGACCTTAGGCAAGTCACTTAAACACCCTACGTTTCAGAAAGGAGGAGTAAGAAACAGATGGCTTCTGAAGTTCCTTACAGTTCTATATCTATGTAGATCCAATGATCTCCTCCTCCTCCTCCCCAGTCTCTGAACTTATGTTGTCTTCGGGTTATATGTCAGGTTTTGGAAGATACACACACAAACATGCACACACAAACCTTCACAAGGTCATGTGTGGTTTTAGGAAACATCATCTGGTAGGTTATGTAAACCCTGTACCAAAGAGACATCATTCCCAATTCTATATTCTCAACGTTCCCTTCACCACTAAATGACATCACTGACAGTGCTTTAATGTTTCTTGGGTTAATGTTCCACAGTTTAATATATTTTGCAGTAGCTGCTTCATGTTTCTTAATATCATCCCATTATTTCTAGTAATAGCCTGTTGTATAACCCTTAAAAGTTCTTCTCCCCTTTGATGGTTTTAACCTTCAAGTATTAATGTAGATGTGTGATATTGTCGTCCCAGTTGCCATTCATCCTAAGTAGTATCTACTTAGTTTTCCACCTTTCCTCCTAAATCGGTGCCTCCACCATATTCAATTTTATGCTTTTCCCTGAAGATTTACTCATAACTCCTTGTGTCTATATCTTTTTCCATTCATGGGCTTTTGCCACCAAACCGTGTGCGGAAGTTATACATTATCATCTCCCATTTCTATGCCCTTGGAATGCATTCTTCACCCATCTCTGTTAGAATTCATTGCTTACTTCATAGCTCATCTCAAATGCTACCTTCTCCATGAGGCCTTTCCGATCTCAATTACTTCCCCAAATTACCTCATTTGTTTTGAGGATATTTGGGGTATGTGTGTGTGTGCGTAGTGGATTTTTTTTTCTCAATATAATGTAAGCTCCTTGAAGGCAGGAGCTATCATTTGACACAGACAGTTTCATTTTTGTTTTTAACTCCCCAGTGCCTACTAGAATGCCTGGAACATATCAGATATTTAAGAAATGTTTGTAAGAGGCAGTAGGGTAGTGCATTGAGTAGAGCACTGAGCCTATAGTCAGGAAGAACTGAGTTCAGATCTAGCCTCAGAATCTCACTAGCCTTGTGACCTTGTGCAGATCACTTAATCTCTGTTTACCTGAATTTCCTTATCTGAAAAATGAGGATAACAATAGCATCTATCTCCCATGGTTGTTGTGAGGTTCCAATGAGAGAATATTTGTAGATCATTTAAGGTGGTGCCTAGTATGTTAGTGCAGCAGCAATCGCACTGGCATACCCAGGATGGCTGCTAGCACAGGTTCTTAGATCTGCTTTACTAGGAAAGATAGCAGTTTAATGAGTCAAAAATCTTTTAAAATTATATTCACTAGTTCAGTGGAAAAGTCAGCACCCTGAACTTCAGAGAAAATACAAACAGAGAAATAAAGACCAACAGACAAGGCTCCGATTGCCTGAATCAACTATACACTTTATATATATCCCTGGATTGAGAGAGCCTTTACATCTGAGCAGTCAGGGAGCTCTGAACATACAGTCACTCAGAATCTCGACCAGAGCATCACAATATCTTTTTCATAAGGGAGCCCCTAAAGCAAAATACAAACTCAGAGTCTATATACACTTCTCAGAGCCAGAAGGCATAACAATCCTTGTGACTCAGTGCCTAATTAGAAATTAGCAAAAGATGTGAAAGCCTTCCTACAAGCAAGCCCTCCCCTAAGCAAGCTTCCCTTAATGGGCTCCACATGAGGCCTGTTAATGGGTGAGAAAGATCTTATATCCTTTAACATTAGAATTAGGTGTTATATAAATGTTAGCTCATTACTTTTGTTGTTATTCTTGTTCTTATTGATTATTTGATTGGGAATGAGTCAGAAGACAGAGGCAGACAAAATACCTGCAAGTTCTCTCCTGGCTCTAAATCTATTATCCTCTGATCTGTCACATGAGAAATGAATAAAAACACAAAGTAAAAAATGAAAAAGGGGTGGGGTTTCATGAGACAGACTTTTGGGTTTCTAAAAATATAATACATTTTAAAAAATGCATATCGTTTAATGGATTGCTTAGCAAACCTGTCAGTGACTTATTTTACAAAATCATTTCAACTATGTAAATTTAGGACATCATTGTCCCTCATCAAGTATTTGAACACTGTAGAAAAATTAAGAAAGGCAATCAGTGATATGTAGTTCAAGAAGAGTTGAGGGAGAAGGCAGAATTTTTTTTTCCTTTCTATTATGCCAATTCACCCATTAAAAAGAAAAAAAAATATCAGATAAGGAGTATTTGCCTATAATAAAACTGAACAACTTCTATCACTTTTTGCCAAAACAAGAATACATTTATTCAATTATTAAGCACCTGCTATATGCAAGAAAATCTTTTAGATACTGGAGTACAAAAACAAAAGTGAAACAGTTCCTGCACACAAGGATCTTACCTTCTACTAGAGTCAGGTAGAGGAGAAACAACCTGTGTACTACTACTCCTACTTCTATTCCTACTCATAATGGTAATCTTGTTTATGCACTGTTTTAAGGTTTGAAAAATAGCATATATGTACACTTATATAACTATATATAGTATACTTACACACATACATATATGTATATCTGTGTGTATACATATACACATACATATATACATACATACATGTGTGTGTATACTCAGAAGTTAAGTGACTTGACCAGGATGATACAGCTAGTAAGTGTTTCTGAGATAGGATTAGAATCAAGATTTCCATGACTCCAAGTCTAGTGTCATACTTGAACTTATTGGAGGTGATTAAAAGAGAATATACACAGAGAAAATAAAGAAGACCCAGAGTAGAGGCTGTGGGGACCCCCTGTGGTAAAGTGTTGGGAGATGAATGATCATGCAGCAAAGGTCAAGAGAAGTAGACTCATAGTAACCAAGGAGGGAGAGATCCCAGGAGAAAGCAATGGTCAACAGGATCAATAATTGCAGAAAGGACCAGAAGGATGTAGACAGAGAATAGGCCACTGGATTTAGCAACTAAGAAAACATTGTTAACTTCGAAAAGAGCACTTTTAGTCAAGTGGTGGATTGGAAAGCTAAACTGAAGAGTAATTCACTGAAATGTTGAATTAAATATCTAATTAGGTCAGTCAAACAATCACATAATTCAGTGGGGGTGAACAGTTCAATTAGATCACTGACTGGTCAATTTATTCATTAAAACATTTTTTGAAAGTTCTGAATGGAAGGATCACAGCCTTAGATGCATTGGCTTAAGAGTTTTGTTGTTATATACATTCAGGTTTGTAAAGTCTTGATGAAATAACTCCATGTCAATGAATATTGATAGATATTTAAAGAAAAGCTGTTCTTTTGGCAGTATAATATAACGTAACACAGATTGAATTGATTTACTAAAATTTTCTGTATGAAATTGGAGTTCCCTTCAAGTGAGCTTAAGATCTTAAGCTACTCTGGCAATAAAAAAGTAGCTTGGCATTTGTTTTGATAAAGGTAGCCCTAATGGGGAAAACAAACAAACATGTAGGCTAGGATAGCTGAAATCTATTGGGTAATTTTCATGTTATTTTTTTTCCTCTGAAGAATCATACAGTAGTTCATTAACTAATTTCATGCATTTCATTTTGTATCCCTAGTGGACACTTTGAGGAAAATTCAGCAGTCTGCTTCTAAGCTTGTTGGGAAGAGGCTTCTATAATATGTGACATCTAGTAGAAATAAATTATCCATTCACAAGATCTAAATCCCCATCTTCCATGCTTCGGTTCCCCATGGTTACCAAGGCTGTAAGAGAATTGCTCTTGACTGCTTTAATCATAGTGCATGCCTTATTAGTGTTACTTCTGTACATTAATGTTGTACTTTTGCATTTATATTTAGATCAGTACAGCTCCATTTCCTCATTAAAATGGATATCTAGAAACAGGAAGGATTGAAGAATCACTTTTTGAACTAAAGGACATTAATTCTTGAGCAGGTGATACTAGAAATAGTCTGATTCTCTTACTTGAAAGTCAGAGACTAAGATGGCATAAAAGCACTATATAGACTGATCTGTTGACTTATGCAAGCCTGAGACAATTTAACTACCTTTTTAATAGGAGTGAACAGTTTTCTTTTCATGAGATTTCAGAGGTTGTAATTTGATATCCTATAGCAAGAATTATGTCACTAATTTCTCTCCCCACAATCTTACCTTGCAATATTTAGCATGTCTGAGTCCAAGAAAACCATATATTTGAGGTATCTCTTGAATTGACATGCCTACTTTAATGACTCAACCTAGCACGGGGATTTCGAAAGTCTATGTCAGCAGACTGTAAGCTCTGGCTTGTTCCACTGAACTAGAAATACTCCCAGTGTTGGCCTGCTACATCTTCTGTCCAAGTGTTGTTAACTCAGTCAGCAGGTCAAAAATTCTTTGATCACAGACACCTATGGAACAGATTAGTATAATGGCAATGCTTCTTAGCACCTTTTAAAGGAAGCTGCAGGAGAAATCCGTTATAATTATGAAGTTCAGAACAAAAAATTACCTACTGTATAGTTTTTACACACACACATACACACACACACATGCATGCATACACACATACTTCTGAATGACAGTAAGAAAATGTCTTTGATGACATCATAGATTGCTTAACTCAATTTCAAAAAGTATATATTAAATGCCTACTGTGTGCCAGACAGTGTGCCAAACACTAGGGCTACAAATATAAAAATTAAAATGGTTCCTGCCCTCAAGGAGTTTCTATTTTATTAGATTCTTAAATTATATCATTTACAACTCCCAATTTCTTGCACACTGAAGAGCTCATAGAGGTGGAAGTAGGTATTATACCTGTGATCTCACTAGTGGTAGGACCTCAGAAATTCCCTTTGCCAAAGCAAAGTAGCACCATATCTACAATATAGGGTCTTAGAGATTTTCTCAGGCTGCGGATATTAAGTGACTTGTCAAGTTATATAGCTAGACTGTCAGAGATGGGGCTTGAAGCCATTAATACAAAATACATCAAAAGAAAGTAAAAGTAATTTTATGAGTGAGGGAGCTTTACAACTGCGGAGTTTGGGAGAGACCTTGTATGGGTCTTGTCATTTGAACTGAGCCGTGAATCCAAGAGACTGAGGATAGGGGACTGCTGTGCTCTCCTGATATCATCTAGTCTGCTAATTTCATTTGACCAAAAAAACAAAAAACAAAAAAAACAAAAAACAAAAAAACCCACTACTGAGGAATAGAGAGTTGAAGTGACTTGCACAAGGTCATATAGCTAATTAGTGGCAAATCCAGGCTTAGAATCCAAATCTCCTGACACTTAGATTGGTCATTCTTTTTTCACGACACCCTGATATTTTGATGCTATCAGAAGAAAAAAAAAGTAAAATCCTTGGCAGACCTAGCACATTGCCATTCAAGATAAGGCACATGTATAGTAGATACTGCTAACTGAAGTTAGACATAATGTTGTTATTTAGAAGTATATGTTTTTAGTAGAAATAATTATTCTAGTGAATGTAATTGTCTTGAGGTTTTTTTCGGGGGAAGGTATTTTATCTATTTATTTATTTTTATTTTGGGTTGAATTTTTGTTTCTTTTTGGGAGGGGGGTTGCTGAGAGGCAGTGTAGATACCATGCTGGACTTAGATACAGATTGGAATCCCAGGTCAGATACTTACTAACTTTGTGACAATGTTCAAGTCAAATAAATTTTACAGTTTACTGTAAATTTAGGGAATTGGGGGGCGGCTAAGTGGTGCAGTGAATAGAGCACTGGCCCTGGAGTCAGGAGGACCTAAGTTCAAATCTGGCCTCAGACACTTGACACATTTACTGGCCATGTGATTTTGGGCAATTCACTTAACCCCAATTGCCCTCCAAAAAGCAAAAAAAAAAAAATTAGAGAATTGGACCTCCAAGGTCCCTTCTAGTTCTAAACGTAATCTATGGTCTCTATATCCCATGGGATTGTGATTTTAGGTAACTGTGACTGTGTTACAGGTATCTCTGAGATGAACAAAACTCTTCAGCCCATGTAGATCAACATTTTCTCTGAAACTTATAGTCTAGTCTTAGTTACCTAAAGCAGCGGTTTCAAATTCAAACAGAAATGAGAACCCCTAAACTATATGTAATGATCCCTGCAGGAACATGTTGACTTAGAAAATCACATGTTAAAATTATCTAGATTATACTGTATTTTCATTTATTTTGTTATAGTTTCCATATATTTATCTATCTACACATGTACACACATATAAGTATATATACATATATACATACATACATATATACATATATATACATATATATATATACACATACACACACACACCCAAACATATACATATGCTTTAAGCTGGTTGGGGTGCTCAGAGTTGATGCTGTGCATTGACTTATACATACATATATACATATATATACATATATATATATACACATACACACACACACCCAAACATATACATATGCTTTAAGCTGGTTGGGGTGCTCAGAGTTGATGCTGTGCATTGACTTCTATTTGATACCTCCGGCCTACATTATCTGCTCATCGAGTGACTTGCCCTGCGTCAAATGATCAGTATGTCTCAGGGATGGAACTTGATTAAGGTCTTCTTGACTCTGAAGCTGACTTTCTATCCACTATGCTCCTTGGCCTCCCAATCCACACAGGATAGGCACAAAATAAATAATTATCAAATGTTACTGAGTCTATGGAAGAAATAAACATAAAATATCACATTATGATAAAAATTAATTTAAGACTACATATGATTGTTTTCCAAAGTATTTTCTTTATGGAAACTTTCTTTAGGACATCCTATGGGTTAGCCTTGGGATACAATTACATCTGCTTTAGTTTACTGTAATTATTTTATCTTACGACTACGTTGACCCAGTTTTCTGAAAATAAAGACAGAAATTAGAAATGTATAATTAACTTTTATTTTTACATACTTTGATTATGTATTTGTCTACTTTTAAAAGTAAAAGCCACAAAAGAACACATATGCATGTGTGTCTGGGTGCCAAAATTTCCATTAAAATACAAAGACTAAAGAAGGTATAGAGCATGCCTAAGCATTAACAATGCATAATTTAAATTTTCTTCCATTTTGAAATGAAAATTTTAGTCCTTTATATGTTTTTGTCTCTTAAACTTTCTGCAAGGAAATGTCATGATGTTGCTCCCATAACAAGTAGTTAAATCTGTATTGCATGTGTTAGATTTACATAAGGATGGATGAATAATTGGAAATCTTTCTCTGTTCCTTCCATTTTGGAAACTGAGTTTCTAAATCGTGAGAGGTCAAAAGCTTCCCCCTTTCTTTACTCCTTTTTAATGGTCCTATAAAAGCCACGAACTATTGGTGTAGTGAGTATTATTAGAAAAAAAAAACTTATTTAGTTCTATTAAACACTACCAAACAACCAAATGTGGCCCTGGTTTTTTTTTTTTTTTAAGTCATACACATTTCAAATGGCAACTGTAATGTCTGGCTGCAAGCATCCTCTCCTTGTGCTATTTTCAGTTCCTGCTGCTATTAAAGCAAAGTGGTGAGTGAAGAAGCTTCAGAAGGGTAAACTATATCTTGCACTTTCAAGTACAGACTTGGTCTGCAATCCACCGAATGATATTGGAAGGATTTGACACATGAGAGATTTTATTTTCTGTGTTTCAGAACTGTATGAGTACATTGAAAGTGGTGCTTGACCTGTATAATAATAAGCTGAAACCAGGACATTTTAATGGAGGTGCTCATATCTCAGTTTTTCAGTTTCTCATTGTATCACATTATATCAGCCAGCATCATGTTATTAGTTAGACTGAATGCTTACTAGAGGGCATTTTGAGTTGACTTATGTGAAGATGTCTGATCCTAATGGCATATCCTAAAGTTGAAGAGCTGTTCAGGCCATTGAAAGAATAGTTTCAGGGTGGCCATTATACTTTGGCTTTCATACCCTGGCATGACTTGAAATGAAAAAACAAAACAAAACTTGAGTTCAGCCCTTGCAGGGCCCCAATCTACTGTAATCTAGTTTTTGTTTTCATTCATGTCAAGTGCCAATGGGGTATGAGGTGGAGGTAATGTGCAAGGCATTTTTTGTACAATAGATCATTTCTCACTCCACTCTGGAATTCCTATAAACCAATGTCATTATTATAGGGTATATTAGAAATAAGTGTGTCTCAATGATGTTTCAATCCTTCCCTCTACCTCCCCCCTCCACACACATACACACTCAAGTGTAGCTAAGTGATTAAATTGTGCTACAACTTCTTGACCTCCATCATACCCCCAGTAAATTCATCTTTGGGAAATCTCTCATTTTGCAAAATCCAGTCAACTTTGTTATTCACACCTCATCAGAATCCTCCTCTGATTGAAAAGCAGAGCCTTAAACTCCTCCATTAAAGAATGGGGGACAGGGCTGCCATCCCTTTGGACATGTCCTCATTTACTGCCTGCCTGAACTCATTCTGAATTTATTTGATTTCACCATATCTCTGTGTTGGATACCTCTCCCTCTTCTCCCTCTTTCTCCCTTCATTTTCCAACTTTTTCTTTGGGATGGTGGTGATATGGCTTCCTCCAGTAGCTTACAAGCTCCTTGAGAGCAGGAACTGTCTTTTTTTTGGGGGGGGGGAAAGGGACGGATTTGTATCTCTAGGACTTAGCACAGGGCCAGGTGCATAACAGGCACTTAATAAACGTTTCTTGACTATGATTTATTGACTCTTAATTATATGCTAAGGACACAAGGAAAGGCAAAATTTGGGTATCTGCCATTAAGAAGCTAGATTAGCTGGAGATAATGATACATCAAACATGAACCTCATAGAATCATTAGAATAATGCTGGTAAAGTGCCATTAAATATTAGCCAATATTTCTACATTTTGTGAATGTAATCTGAATCTTAAAGCCCATTTCTATGAAATCTCTCCTCACTGGTGAATATCAGTGCCTCACAGCAGAGTAAAAATCAGAGTAGAAGTAGTGAGTGTTGGGGAACAGAGAATCTCTTCAGTATCTTGGGACCTCTGTAGTCTCTTCAGACTTTGCAGTTGCTTTGGGCACTTCTGCCTTCCAGTCTTGAGTTAGAAGATAGATGAATGATGCCAAAGTCATCTCAGGTTGCTGAAGGGAAAATAAGACTCTAGAAAGAAGCTGGCATGAGAGGGACTAGTATTCTCTAGCATGTACCTATCCATATCTTGCTACACAAGAGACTGGGGAATTTTCCCTTAGGTTATGTTTGCTCCCAGTGGGAGAACTTTTTTATTCTATATTGTCCGGTATGTATTCTTCTGTGTATAATTTGTCTGATTTTTGTTTTGCTATCAACTTGGATAAATGAGTTTCTGTGCAATCTGTGCCCTATAGAACTGGTATTTGGTGATGAGGAAGTCAAGCCCTGGGTATCGAGCCAAGGACCTTTCCCCCTAAAGGAAGAGTGATCAGATAACCTAAACCTCCTCTTTCTGCGGAGGACAGAGTGGCTATCCTTCTGGTCCCAGTCTTCTGCTTCCCCACCTGGCAAGGTATACTCTCTTGGAGAAGGCTGAAGAAAGAAGAAACAATAGGTGTCTATTCTGCCTCCTCGAAAGCCATGCAATGACATGTCACATGAAGGTGACAGCCTGATTATTTGTATTATTTTGAGTTATAGTTCTTTGTGTGTTTCATATCTTCCTTATGCTATGAGATGGCAGAAATCATGCCCTTTCCGAAATGTGTTTTCCCCTCAGTGCCTATTTTACCCCTTGACAATCTACATTTCATAAATGTTTATTAAATCCAATTAAATAATTTAATCCCTTGAGGTTGGTGACTTCTGGATTCAAAATCAAATGCTTACTTTCTAATAAAAGGAGAGATGACAAGCATCTCTTCACAACGCTGCTATCTTTGAAGATCATAGAGGGAGTTAAATAAGACAAATGGAGGACCTGCGGTGTTTCGAATGGTATTATGATAGGAAAGAAAAGAGGAAAAAAGAAATACACTAGGGAAGAAATAAGGAAGAAAAAAAAGTGGAAATTGCTATTTCTCATAATTGGGATACTCAAGAAAAGTACACAAATATGGAGGAAGGACTTCTCTCCTTTTCTTCAGGGGAGGAACAATCATCATATAATCTCGCTCATCTCTAAACTTGATGAGATACTCAGGTATAACATGCACACACATATATACTGTTGCAGAAATACATCAAAGTCAACAGGGAAATAGGTAAGGACAGGGTGAGAGGAGGGAGGGACTTAAAGGGAAAGGAGATAGGGAGAGAATAGTTATAAGTAAATTGTACTTCAAAGTCAGAGAGTAGATTGTAAAGAAGAGAATTAAAAGGATTTTTTTTTTTTTTGTTAGAGCTAGTGATTAGGAGCTAGGTGACAGGAAGAAAGGAAAACTACCGGAATGGAAGCATGTTGCTTCAATTGGCAGATCGCTAGTGTTTATAATTTCCCAATCTCTTTTTCCCATCCTCTTCTTTATAAAGATGGGGACAGGGAGCAAAGAGGGGAAAATATAAGGATATGTTGGAGGAAAATACAATCGTGACCATGCATGTAAATAGGACGATCTAACACATAAAAAGGAAGAAGATAGAAGAATAGATAAGAAAGCAGAATCCTATGATGTTATTTTAAAGATATGCTATTGAAACATAAAAATTCACAAAGAGTTTAAAATGATAGTCTGGAGCAGAATTTATTATGCTTTAAGAAGGAAAAAAATAAAGCTGAGAGGGCAATCATGACAATTGAGACAAGACAGTAAAAGTAAACATATTTAAATGAGTTAAGCAAGGAAACTATGCTTAAATGTACAAAAGAAAAAGAAATACAGTCAATTACAGTCAGTCTTTAATTTGTATGCACCATGTGAATATATTTGAATTTATATAAAAACACATACAACCTCTATATATGTTTGTGAGTATACGTGCATCTTGTAATAGGGTATCACTGGAGTTTATTGAATAGAGGGGTAACATGGTTAGACCTACACTTTAGGAAAATAAATTTAGCATAGACCTTTGAGTAGAAATAGACTTGTGGCAGATGAGAAGATTTTTTTAATATTTATTTTATTTTTAATTTATGAAATAAAGTAAGAATTTCCATAATGTTTTATAAATTTTTTAAAATGATGATTGTACATAAAACTGCAAATCTCTTATGTACAACTTGCTATTCCTTTTAAATGAGAAGGCTTGTGCAATAGTATAGGCAAGGGGTTAATTATGGACTCTCTGAGGGTGGTGGCTATATAAGAAGAAAGAAGGAGACACATCTTAGAGATATAGAGATAGAATTGACAAGTCTAAGCAATTGATATTTTGTGAGGAAGAGTTGAGAATATATCAAGTCTACAGACTTGAACAACTGGAAGAATGGTAATTCCCTCTTCAGTAAAAGGGAACTTCAGAAAAGGGGTGTGTTTAGAGGGAAAGACGAGTTCTATTTTTGACATATTGAGTTTGGGATGTTGTAAAGGTAATGGGAATTTGAAAATCTTCCCTGTCCCTTGATAAGCTTAAGTGAATTTGAGGATCTTTCCTTATTTGAAAATATACTTTTCCCTCTAATAGGCTGAATGTAGACACATGAAGCCTGTGGTGGGAGGCTTGTTTTTCAGGAACTCCCACATTTTGTTACTTTGTGATTAGGCAGTGGGTCATGAGGGTTGTGATGTTCTCTGACCCTGTAGAAGGCTATATATACCCTGATGTGAGGTTTTGCTTTGGGGCTCACTCATGGGAAGAGTTGTGTGATTTGGTCAGAAGAGACTCTGGGCAGCCATTGAGACTTTGAAAACCCAGATATTGATGATTCTTTCTCTGGTAACTAACTAGGTATGGATGTAATGGTCAGGCACTTGGAAGCCCTGTCTGTTTGTCTGTTTCTCTGTCTGTATTTTTCTTGTCAGCTTGCAACTCCTTTTTGTATTTTCTCTGAAGTTCAGGGTGCTGACTTTTTCCCCTGAACTAGGTAAATGATATATGTTTGATAAAACTAAGATGGTTAACCCCTTTTTGAGGTGCTTTGCTTTAAAAAAGCAGATCAAAGAACCTGTGCTAGCAGTGATCCTGGGTATGATAAGGTGCTTGCTGCTACAGATGTCTATAGCTATGCAACTTAAAATATTTAATGGACAGTTAGTGATGTGGGACTGGGTCTCAGAAGAGAGAGTAGAGATTATATGTAGATTAGGGAGTCATCTGCCTAGAGATGATAACTGAATCCATGGAAGCTGAGGAGATCATCACATGAAAGAGGATAGAGATACCTACATTTTAGGGTCATAGTATACATGAAGATCCAGCAAGAGACAGAGGAGGTATGATTTGATACATAGGAGAAGAGTGCAATGTCATAAAAACCCCAATAGAAGAAAATATCCAAGAGGGTAAAATGCTTCAGAGATGTCAAGGATTATGAGGATTAAGAAAAGGTCATCAGATTTGGCAATCAGGAGATAAATGGTAACTTTGGAAAAAAAATCATTTCAGTGGAATTCAGTAGAATATTTCAAAGGAATATTCAATGGAAGTCATATTGCTGGGTATTAAAGAGAGTTGTGTTTTTTTGTTTTGGTTTTTGTTTTACCTCCTGTTATGGGAATCTAAAGATCTTCCCTGCCCCTAGGCCCTTTGCTGAAGTGGCTACGTGACTTTGAGGACCCTTGGATATTTGAAAGTATACTGTGTTCCCTAATAGGCTGAATGTGGTCACGTGGAGCCTGTGGCGCCAGGC
>JAQQSV010010893.1:0-13150 GCA_028646515.1 Pseudochirops corinnae | reverse complement strand
TGTTGGGATCAGGGAAACAAACTTAGTACATTAGAATTGTATCTAAAATAAGAACAAATAAGCATGGCTTAAAAGGTTCTTCTGTGAGTTATGTATGTGAGTTTTGGTGCCTTGGTTTTCAATACTTTCCATGATATTTCAGAGTTCTTCTTTGATCTCCTCCTTATTGCAAGGACTGGCTCAGGACAGTTAACTTTGCTCCTGGATAAGTTACTTCTAAATATCTAAGGTGTTACTGTCTTATATCATCTACATACTGTATTGTATCATTTTCAATACCATAAATTTTCACTGAACAAATAAATGGGGTAGCCACACATCTCAAGACTTTTAATTGCTGATGGAACAAAGGTTATTAAAATATGCAAACAAGTACCTACTACTGTTAAAATAAAATGAAAATTTTAATACATTTTATTTTATTTTCTATAAACTATGTAAAAACATAAAATGGACATTTATAACTCTTGAAAATTCATAAAGTGTTCATCATTTTTACCTATGTGCGAAGCTTTTGTAGACACTTCTATAATTTAGAGTCCCTAAGGTCAGCATAATTTAGATGAAGCTTCAGGAAAGATGTACTTTATTTTTTTTTTTTTGTTCTCTATGGAAAGTAAGCCATATAGGTTTTACGATGAGTATTACATCTTAAATAAAAGAAGCTTATTTTTTCTGGCAGGAAATTATAGTACCTCAAGTGATGAGAGAATGACTCATGTGACCACATAATCTTTTTGGAATGATTATGCTTTCAAGTGAAATAAAATGCTTAGTCAAATTCTGAATGTATGTTTTTTAATGATTCTCCCATATTTGAGAATATGCCCCATATTCAGTGTGTCTCTTAGAGGAGATCATAGTGGAGAGTGATATGTTCTTGAAATCCATTAATTAAACATGTTAAGTACTTGTCAAACTATTAGAATGAGTTGCTTGGGAAATAGTAAAAAAATGGAAGTATGTTTCTGTCCTGGTTTCTCATCCTTGTTTCAATCAAATGGAAATGTTATATCTCTAATTAAGAAAGAAAACAGGTATCCCCTTTAGCTTTCTTCTTTCTACCCAGCCTCCACAGTCCTTGTTACTCTTTGCTTTTGAGTTTGATCGACATTTAGCATGAGGCTTTCATTATTTTCCCACCAACACGGAATGGGAAGAAAGTAAAAGTTGGCTTATGGGAAAGGTCAGGCAGCTCAGGATCCACCTGAAATGATGAATGGGAAAGATCAAGATAGATTATAAATACAGTTCATGCCACTTAGGTCTGCAGAGTTGAGTGGAAGTTTTCACATAAGGATTCTATTGAGATGCATTTAGTGGATCCAGGATCAGAGGTAAAGAATCTCATATTTTTAGCAATGGAAAGAATTTTAAAGATCAAAGAATCTAGTTTTGCTTTCTTTCTTTTTCCTTCCTCCTTTCCTTCCTTCCTTCCTTCCTTCCTTCCTTCCTTCTTTCCTTCCTTCCTTCCTTCCCTTCTTCAAATAGTGAAATTGAATGACAGGGAGATGAAACAATTTATCCAAAGCCAAAAAAGCTATTATGTAGCATGGCTAGTTCTCCCCCCATCCCTTTTAAAAAAAAAATTAAATTCTTTATTTATAATTTTCAACATTCACTTCTGTAAGCTTTTGAGTTTTCAATTTTTTCCATCTCCCTCCCCTGCTCCCTCCCCAAGATGACAAGCATTCTGATATAGGCTCTACTTATACATTCATTTTAAAAATATTTTCACATTAGTCATGTTGTAAGGAAGAATTAGAATTAATGGGAGGAACCATGAGAAAGAAGAAACAATGCAAAACAAAACAAAAAAAGGAGAACAAAGAGTATGCTTTGATTGCATTCAGACTCCAAAGTTCTTTCCCTGGATGTGGATGGCATTTTCTATGATGAGTCATTTGGAGTTGTCTTAGAGAGTTGCATTGCTGAGAAGAAGTAAGTCTATCAAAGCTGGTCATCATACAATGTAGTTGTCACTGTGTACAATATTCTCTTCCTTCTACTACTTCACTCAGTTTCAGTTCATACAAGTCTTTTCATATTTTTTTTTTCTGAAGTCTGACTGCTTATCATTTCTCATAGCCCAGTAGTATTCTATTACATTCATATACTACAACTTGTTTAGCAATTCCCCAATTGATGGGCATCCCTTCAATTTCCAATTCTTGAAACTACTACAAAAAGAGCTGTTATAAATATTTTTTGTGGTTCCTTTTCCTGTTTTTATTATCTCTTTGGGATACAACCCTAAAAGTGATATTGCTCAATCAAAGAATATGCACATTATTATATCCCTTTGGGAATAGTTTCAAATTGTTCTCCATAATTGTTGGATCAGTTCACAACTCCACCAACAAAGCACTGATGTTCCAATTTTCCCACATCTTCTCCAAAATTTATTTTCCTGTTTTGTCATGTTAGCCAGTCTTATAGGTGTGATATGGTACCTAAGAGATGACTCTCATGTGCGTTTCTCTAATCAGCAGTGATTTAGAACATTTTTCATATGATTATTGATAGCTTCAATTTCTTCAACTGAAAACTTCCTGTTCACATCCTTTGATCCAGGTCTGGTTCTGGGATCATGCATTCCCTAACTAGGTCAGAAAGGACTGAGTTCATGCACTCAACAGCATTATTTTACAGATGAGGAAACAGGTGTAAAACTGAAGTGATTCATCGAATGTCACAATATGGTAAATCAAAGAGCCAGGATCTCCAACTCCAAATATTATGATTTCTCTTTCCACCATGTCATCTTGTGGTCTCCCATGTTTCCTGGCCCTTTAACTTAAAAGAGCATGCTATGTAAAAAGGACACCAGCTAAAACAGACACTAGCCCTAATCCACTTCTACCGCAAAACCCAACCCTTCCTTGAGCCTTTCTGGTGAATGTTTTTCTATACTAACATGCTTCCTCTAATGTTTTCTAATTTCCTCCAAAATAATTGAACATTTGTGTCCCTACCAAAAAAGAAATATATTTCTGGAATGCCCTGTTAATGTGTAATAAAGGACATTCATATATGAAAATGCCAGTGGATCTACAACAGGATGTCATTTTAAAAAAAAATTTAAAATGAGTGCATATACATTGTGTTAGACATTTTCAACTAGATATGGTATATGTTTCTCAAACTCAACATGCCCAAAACAGAACTCGTTATCTTTCTTCCCAAAGGCAGGCCTCTTCAAAACTTCCCTATTGCTATAAATGACATTTTGATCTTTTCAGACATCCAGGTTTACAACCGGGGTGCCTTCATATATACATGAAATTACCAAATGGAAGAGCTTTTAGCTTTATATAATTTTTTATATCCATAGCCTTTGTACCACTCACCTTTTCAGACTCTCATCAATATCTGTTGATGCCATTACCACAATTTCCTTTGCTTCAAGTTTGCCCTGACTCCAATCCATCTTCCACATAGGTAGCAAAGTATTTTTTCCCCCGAACATGTTAACTTCTCACCTCCATGAGGTCCAGTGACTTCATCTGACCTTTCAGATCAGATATAAACTCAATTTTTTGGCATTTAAAACTCTTCATAACCGGGACGTTTTTTTAATCTTCCTAGGCTTTTCCAATATTACTCCTCATCAGATATATTAAGTTATTGTTCTTCAGACACAAGGCCCTGTTTCCCTTCTCTTTGCCTTTGTACTATTGTTTCCCATACCTGGACCATTGTCCCTTCTCCCCTCTTCCTAGAGTCCTTTCCTTCCTTCAAGATTCATTCATATCCCACCACCTGGAAGAAACTTCCTCTATCACTTGAATTGCTCATGAATTTTCCATTAAAGTTGCTTTCATTTATTCAATATAATAGGATTCTCTTTTCATTTCGTTGTCTCCTTAGAACTTAGCCCAGTACCCAGAACATAGGAAGTATTCAAGAAACATTTGTTAATAAATAATACACATTATCAGAAGCTTAGACAGATAATGATAATATCAAAATAATTCTAATACTGCCAAAATATTGACTCTCCTACAGATTTCTTTTATATGCACTTTTAAAGATATTCTCCCCCTTCAGACTATATTGTAGTCAAAGCTACTATGGAGAGAAGATGGAAATTACATGGAAGATGCACAGTTGAGATTTGGGAAACAATTACTTGCTTCCATATTGGCAGGCCTCAAAGGAACAACAAATGTCACTTGTAGCTTAGACACTACTTATGACAAAATGAAGCATAGCCAAGATTCCCCCAAAAGAATTTTCATTTTTAAATTGACACATATTCTGTCCTATTCAACACAAATCTCCCTTCTTCCCCCACTGACTTCCAATATCAGTTTCTGCAAGGTTACCTTCAAGATTCTCCATGACTCAAAGGTAAGCATCTTGTCAAGAACAATCAGTTTCAGTAGATGGAGCTGAAGGCCACAATGACATTTATCAACTCTTGTCAGTTACATAAGTGCTCAATCTCTTATAATCTTTGAGTCTTTGAATCTGGATTTGCACTATGATAATTCCATTTGGGGGAGTCATTTCTCCATCCATGGATTTTTTTTTGACAATATTAATATGAATCATGCACCAGCAATACAGGACAAGAATTCTGGCATTAAATCAATCGCAAACATTTATTAAGCACCTACATCAGGTTCTAGGTAGCAACAAAGAGACACAAATTAAATTTTACCTGATCTCCAGTACCTTATATTCCACTGATAGGGACATGACATGAACTTAATAGTATATACAAGTTATCTTTTCAATACAAGCAGGTATTTTATTGTGGGGAAGGGGAAAGTAGGTGCTGTGGCTTTCAGGGAAGGTTTTGCAAACAAGATGGTACTTGAGCTGAGTTTGAAGGAACAAGGAATTCTATGAAGTGGTGAGAAGACTATTAATTCCAGAAAGGGAAGATAGTAGTACAAAGGCTTAGGGATAGCAGATGGGGATTTATGTGAAAGAAAAAAAAAAGTTCAGTTTGGCTTGATTGAAAAGTTCATGAAGGGTCGAACCATATAATAATGTGAAAGGATAGTTTAGAGAGTCTTTGACATTAGTTTCTCAAAACATGTTAATTGTCTTCAGAACTTTCACTGAATATAGTATATTCCTTTCTCTTATTTTTCAGTCATGTCTGACTGTTTGGGATCCTATCAGGGGTTTTCTTGGAAAAGATACTGAAAAGATTTGCCATTTCCTTCTGCAGCTCATTTTATAAATGAAGAACTGAGGCAAACAAAGTTATGTGACTTATTCAAGTTCATACAGCCAGTAAGTGCTGAGACCAGATTTGAACTCAGAGAGCTAAGCATTCCAATTCTAGCCTGACATTCTAGCCACTGCATGGTTTAGTTTCTCTGAATACAGTGCATATTAAATAGTTATCATAGACAGCTAGGTGACCCAGTGGATAAAGGGTCAGACTTAGAGTCAGGAAAACATGACTTCCAATCCCACCTCAGACACTCATTAATTATGTGACTCTGGGCAAGTCACTTAACCTCTATTTGCTTCAATTTCTTCATCTTTAAAGTGGAAATAATAATAGCACTTACATGCCAGGATTGTTATTCTGAAGATATTTTCTCTTCTAAACCTGTCTGTACAGTTACAGTCAGTCAATTAGTAGCCTTTGCAGGCATTATTTTGGCTGCTTTGCAAATAAGGGAACTGAACCTCAGCATGATGACACAGTTTTCTAAGGTTAAAGCCAGAGTTAGAATCTAAATGTATTTTCCTTGTCCCATATTCAGCATTCCATCTGACAGACATGAACCCTAGAGGGTTTGAGTTAGCTTCCCAATGTCATCTAGATCGTAATTGGAATTGCTATGATTAAAATACATGTTTGCAGGTTCCCAGTTTAGAATACTTTCCCAATTGTTCCTGTAAATTTATATGTTACAACCTGCATACAACCAGCACTTTCTATTGACAATTATGTGACCTATTTTGTTCTTATTCTTCTGAGATTGTGGTGTTTTCTCTAATTCACTAACATGCAGCATCATTAGGAGAATATAAAGATGAACTTTGATATTAGAAAACAGCTCAGGGTATGCAATATTGCTGCTTAGTTAACCAGAAGTAATGGATCCCATTATCTCTTCCTTCTATTCTTCATATTGTGCATCCTCAATATCTCCCCTTGAATTACAAAAATATTAAAATATATATTTTCTCAACAATGGAAGACAAACCATCATAATTTTCTTCTTCAGAAATCTCTTGACACAGGAGATCTACTTGGAAAGGCTGGAGCTAGAAGGTGATTTTTACTGCAACAAAATAATCAGCAGAAAGGTATAGATTGCTTTTCTCATTTACATTGGAGGTACTAATTATCAGGGCAGCAGGAATAATGGTGGATAAAATGTTGGACATGGATTCAGAAAGACCTAATTTTTCATTGTCTCTTAAAGTTTCTAGATATTTGACACTGGGCAAATGAGTTAATCTTTACATACCTCATTTTCTTCATCTGTGAAGATCATAAAGGCTTCTAACAGTGTTGTTCGGATAAAATGAATTCACACATGCAAAGCTCTGTAATCTCAAAGCACTATATAAATGCTATTGTTACGGTTATTATTAGTAGTGTTTACTATTTGTCTCTTGATCTAGTCCTTTCTTGCTTCTTTGAATTTTCTTATGTTGTAAAAATATGACAATGCCTAAATCATTTTCCTCTGCTCTCTCTTACCTGGCCTCATCTTCACCTTTGGAAATACTTTTCTTCCTTCAGATAGAGCCCAATTCAATTCAACTCACCACAATCCAATTAGTACATATTTAATGATTACAACATAGAAGACAGAGTGCTAAGTGCTGGTCTTTAAAAAAAAAAGGTCCCTATTTGCCAGAATTTACATTCTAATGGTAAGGAAAAAATGGACAAATATAATAAAAAAAAGCTTAAGAAGTAACTTCCAAGGTTGACACTAGTAGTACAGGGGAATCATAATATCATAGATTCAGTGTTGGAATTGACCATAAAAATCATTGAATGTAATTGTCTCCTTTTACAAATGAAGAACCTGAGATTCCCAGCAGATGCAGTGACTTATCAAAAGCCATGTAGCTAGTAAGTGCCTGAGAATGTTCACAGTCAACTGTTCCTGACTTGAAATCTAGTACTCTATCCAGTCTACCACTCTGTCACATATTAGAATACATTGAGTTTTATAGGAGGTGGCATTTGAAATGAGCCTGGAATAAAGCTAAGGAGTTTAAGATTTGGACATGGGAAGTAGTGCATTCTAGATATTGGGGATAGACTATACAAATATAAGAAGATGAGTGATTTAATATTGTAGCGAATACTAGTAACTACATCAAGTTAATTATAATGGCTAGTGGGAAGAAAGACAATGACTAATAGTCCTAGAAAGGTAATCTAGAGCAGTATGATTGAGGTTATTAATTGACAAAGAGAAAAGTTTCTATTTTATTGTGTTTTTTGTTTGTTGTTGTTGTTGTTGTTGTTGTTGTTGTTGCTGTTGCTGTTTTCTTTTTGGAGGGCAGGGCAATTTGGGTTAAGTGACTTGCCCAAGGTTACACCACTAGTAAGTCTTAAATGTCTGAGGACAGATTTCAACTCAGGTCCTCCTGACTCCAGGGAGGGTGCTCTATTCACTGTACCACCTACCCATCCCAGAGGTTCTATTTTAACCTAGAGAAAAGAAGACCCTCTGAAGATTTTTTTTTTTTTCAGTAGGAAAGATGTATGTTCAGGCCTGTTTTCAAAATGCTGTTTTGGCTGTTCTTTGGAAGATGGATGGGAAAGGGGAATTAGTGGACATAAGATGACAAAATACATTGTATAAAGGAGGTGAAAGGTAAAAAGGGGATGATCCAGGGTCACAGCTATGTGAGTGGAGGAAAGACAATGGAGATGAGAAATTTCATGGATATATAATTGATTAGATCCAGTATATGAATAGAAATGAGAGGTAAAAGAAAATGAAGTTTTAAGAAAGACTCCCAAATTTTAAATCTGGATGATTGGAGAGTCTGGTAGTACAGTATTTTGGATAGAATTGAGTCTGTATGTTATTCCCTCCTTAAGCCAAATTCAGTGAGAGTAAGGTTGACTCATTCCCTTTCACCTCCCTGCTATTATTGTAACTGCTTTTTCTTGCCTCTTTTATATGAGATAATTTACTCTATTCTGTCTCTTCCTTTATTGTCTCAATATATTCCTCTCTCACCCATTAATTTCATTTTTTAGATATCATTCCTTCATATTCAACTCACTCTGTGCTCTCTGTCCGTATAAACACACACACACACACACACACACACACACACACACACATTCCCTTCACCTATTCTAATACTGAAAAAGTCTCATGAGTTACAAATACTGTCTTTTCATGTAGGAATGTAAACAGTTCAACTTTCATTATTTTATTATGTTTTCTCTTTCCTATTTACCTTTTCATGCTTCTCTTGCTTCTTGTATTTGAAAGTCAAATTTTCTCTTCAGCTCTGGTCTTTTCATCAAGAATGCTTGAAAGTCCTCTATTTCATTGAATATCCATATTTTCCGCTGAAGTATTATACTTAGTTTTGCTGGGTAGGTGATTCTTGGTTTTAATCCTAGTTCCTTTGACCTCCAGAATATCATATTCCAAGCCCTACAATCCCTTAATGTAGAAGCTGCTAGAGTTTGTGTTATCCTGATTGTGCTTCCACAATGCTCAAATTGTTTCTTCCTGACTGCTTGTATTATTTTCTCCTTGACATGAAAATAATATTCCTAGGAGTTTTCTTTTGGGATCCTTTTTCAAAAGGCAATCAGTGAATTCTTTAATTTTTTTTTTTTTAATCCTCAGGGCCTAGAATATTAGGGCAGTTTTCCTTGATAATTTCTTTAAAGATGAAGTCTAGGCTCTTTTTTTGATCTTACCTTTGAGGTAGACTCATAATTTTTAAATTGTCTTTCCTGGATCTATTTTCTGGGTTAGGGTTTTTTTTCTTTCTTTCCCTAATGAGATATTTCATATTGTCTTCTATGTTTGCATTCATTTGGATCTGTTTTATAATATTTTGATTTCTCATAAAGTCATTAGCTTCCATTTTCTCCATTTTAATTTTGAAGGAATTCTTTTCTTCAGTGAGCTTTTAGACCTCTTTTTCCAGCAGGTCAGTTCTGCCTTTTAAGGCATTCTTCTCCTTATTGGCTTTTTAGACCTCTTTTGCCCTTTGAGTTAGTCTGTTTTTTAAGGTGTTATTTTTTTCAGTACTTTTCTGGGTCTCCTTTAGCAAGCTACTATCTCACTTTTTGTGATTTTCTTGCATCTCTCCCATTTCTCTTCCCAATTTTTCCTCTACTTCACTAACTTGATTTTCAAAATCCTTTTTAATTTCTTCCATGATCTGCAACCAATTCACATTTTTCTTGAAGGCTTTTGATGCAAGAGTCATGACTTTCTTGTCTTCTTTTACTCAATTTGTTCCTCTTTGTCTCCAAAGAAAGATTCTGTAGTTTGATATTTTTTCCTCTGTTTGCTCATTTTCCCAGCCAATTACTTGACATTTGAGCTCTTTGCCAAAGTAGTGCTCAGTTTCAAGAGTGGAAAGTGCTCTGTTCTAAATTCTTGGGGTTTTGTGCATCTGTAGGCAAAGCTACTTCCAGGCACCTGTGAATTTTTATTTCTTCTAAGGTGACATGATCAAAGATGAAGTGTTTACTCCTCTCACTGTCTGTTCTCTGGTCTGTGAGTGACCACAGGGACTCTTTTCTGCCTCATAACTGTGAGGAGGATCCCCTCTCTACAGTGGCCACAAGCTCTGCCTTACCACCACTCCTCCCCACCCCAGGACCACAATCCAAATCTAAGCAGATCAAAGCAAGAACAATTGCCCTCTGATTAGTTCCTTGATTCATCCACCATTTGTGGGTCCAGAGTTCTGGAAGCAGCTGCCACTGCAGCCACTGCTGCTGCTATTACTGCTGCTGCCATCTCCAGCACCTTGGGGCTGGAACTGGACCAAGCTCATCTCTCACACAGGTCCAACAGAGTTTCCCCATTGACCTTTTACTTTGTTATTGGTGTTTGTAGGTTGAGAACTCTGGAAACTGCCATAGCTTCCAGTGATTCAATCAGCTGAGGCCTGCTCTAGCTTAGTCTATGCCAACACAGCCCAAGAGAGAGTGCCCTATACTCCCAGCCCATTGTTATAGACCCTTCCTCTCAGTCTGTCAGGGTATCCTTAGCTGGAAATGTATTTCACTCTGTCATTTTGTCAGTTGTATAGCTCTAGAATTTGTTTAGAGTCACTTTGTACAGATATTTGAAGAGGTTTTAGGAAAAGAACTAAACAAAGTTCCTGCTGTTCCTCCACCATCCATCTTGATTCAAACCCCCCCATAGAATCTTTTTTAAACCTCATAACTCTACCTTTCTCCTCCTTTCCCATTCTAATGCTGGGACTGAATTTGGTAGAAGACAGGAAAGAAGGATAATCAAGACAGACATTGTAAAATAGAAATTGGAGTACTATCCAGACATGAAGGTACAAAAGACCAATTATTGCCATTGTGCCATAAGAGTTAATAATAATAACGATGATGAAGATATTTTACATTTACAAAGCTCTTTATGGTTTGTAAAATCCTTTATATCTATTATCTCATTTGATAGTATAATTTTAGGAAAATAAGGCTTTTAATATCCTCATTTGTCAAATGAGGAACCCAAGAAAGAGAGAATTGAAATGATCTGGCTAGGGCCACACAGAAAGTTTGTGTTCCTGGTAGATTTTTAACCTAAATTTCCTTGAATTCAAAGCTAAACTTTTAGCTAATATTCCACCTGTCAGCCTCAAAGTGTGATGAGTATGTTACTGTTGTCATTATTGCTATTTAACTAGTGGAAAATAAGCTCACATTTCTCCAATTTCTCATCTTTTTCTTTTGACCATTCATTTTCACTCATCCTAACATAATTTGTATTAACTGTAGTTTTATACATGGCTCCACTTCCTCTCACTACTAGATAATGAACCTCTTGAGTTCAAGACTAGTGTTGGCTTTGAATCTTGGTATTCAAAGTACAGTACAATGCCAATGGGTAAAGTTATTAAATGTTATTTAAAATGACATAATTCTGACTAATTTTTTGAATTATTAGATGTTGTAAAAAATAATTATTATCTGCTGGAACTGTTTCATCTTAATCTTATGTAGCTAGAATTAGCTTTCTGTTTTAATGAAGAGAGAGAATCTGTTGCATAAACAAATCAAACTTGATTAAATCACAATTGATTAAATTAGATTTATTGCCCCTTTGCGTCATTTTTCATGATCATAGTGTGGCCACCACCAAATGTTTGGGACACTATCTATACCCTTCTCTAAGCCACTGAGTTATAAATCGAAATCTGGCAAAAGGAGAAAGAAAAACAAAACAGTCTCAAAGAATGGATAATCTGCAGCAAAATCTTTTATTGCCCTTCTGAAGCCGCTGTAGTGAAAAAAAGTCAGTTTCCATTTCCGTTATTAACTGACTCTTTCAGTGGTTTATAAATTGTCTGTTTTAAAGTAGGCTGACATGGTGCATACACATGTCAACTTAGATGTATCTTTTTTTTCTTACAAATGGACTCTATTGATTGGTTTTTATAGCAGAGGATGACAAACAAAGGCTCTTTTTCCTCCGCTCAGGAAGAAAATACTTGTGTTAAAGTAAAGTTTCATTTATTCTATTTTTATATTTATTTTGAAAGTACTTATCTAATGAGAATGCTCCATGATCAGAAAGGAAATTGTCTTCTTTATTGGAAAGAAGTTCTAAAATATCAAACCTTTGTTCTAAAACTGGCCATAATATCTTTAAAAGCTGTATAAGACTAAATTCATTATAAAAGATCAAAGCATTTCAATACAATGGGACATAGGATTTATGAAAAAATTTAAACTGAATTGAAGTTATAGATTTTTCTTTTTTTGTTAATAGAGTGAAGAAGGGGTAAGGAAAAGTGCCTCCAAATTCAAATATTCTGTTTCACCCAAGAATTTCTTCACTTTTGCTACAAAAGAGCAGTGATTTCATTGATGGCCCCATTATTCACAATATAAACTTTACAATTTACAAAATGCTCAATTCATCACAAGCCTGCAAAATAGGCCAGGAATACTCTGTTAAAGTACCCATTTAATGGATGAAACAATAAAGAATGAGGCAGTAAAGCTAACTGAAGGGCAAGAGGATATTAAGGTAAGGGATTCAAACCCAGGTTTCTTGATTCTACTACATTCACTCGTTTTACTATATCATATTATTATTATTATTATTTTTTAATGCAATATACTAGTCAAGACCGTCATCCCGCTATGCCAGGTCTGCACAACCTGTGGCTTTCAGGCTAGCAAACCAAAGGATTTACAATACATACAAAGGATGTTTTCCTCTGCATTTTTCACAGGTATCCCAAAATGCTTTGGCATGTCACAAGCTGCTACAGGATGTTCAGGCCTGTTCTGTGCCTTAGCTGATGGATTCATGAAATTCTATACCAATAAAATACATAACCTTGGGTATAGACTTTTGATAACAATGTTTACTAAACATGGAAAATATGATTCTGAAGAGAATAATTTGTTACCAATCAGCTACTTAGCTTTTTTCTAGCTTTGGGAGTTTTTACCAAGTTTTACACAGATCTACCACTGACAAGTTAAAGACTTCATGAACTTCTAAAAGTTGGAATTTCTGTTTCTCATTGGCTCCATTAGCAGTGTTCTCAAAGAACTGGTGAGCAAACATGACATCTGCATCAAAAGCTGAGAAAAATAGCAACCAAAATAAAAATCCCCCTATTCAAGTGAGTGTATTTTACATCTTCATTGTAAAATGGGGAAAGTCTTGAACTCCAAAATGAAGGGAAATGCTCATTTGCTTATTATATAAACTTTCAATTAACCAATTTGAAGAGGACTTCTGGCAATAATAATGACAACCTGGTGAGGAAGAGGAATAGAAGGAAGAAGAGGGGAATAGCATTAGAGATCTGTCTCTATTTTAAGATTTTGAGAAGTTAAAGGCCTTGTCCATAATCACAGCACCAGTGCATGTTAGAGAAAGGACCCACATCTGTATATTTCTCATTCCAAGTCTACCCTGCATCCACTAAGCTGCTACTCCAAACTGGAAAAAAAAAAAAA
>JAQQSV010010891.1:0-13151 GCA_028646515.1 Pseudochirops corinnae | reverse complement strand
TTTGCATTTTATAATGCTCTCCAATTCTTCTTGGGTCATAAAGTCCTTCCTCTTCCATAAATCTGACAAGTAAACTATTCCTTAATAAAACCTATTTTTAAAAAAGTGTTTCCTAAATGCAATTCAACTCATTCTCCTTTTCCTAGTCAAGCCTGGACTGAGTTTATTTTCCATTAATAGTGCCTAATAAAGAAAAATGTCCTGATGGGTATGGAAGCCATCAAGGAAACAAATTGGCTTGTGTACTGTGACCCATGAAACAATTGGTCTGGATTATTATTGTAAATTCCCAGTGTGGAGACTCTATCCACTGATTCTGAATGGTAACTATCTGTAATTTATAATCTTAGTTTTCTGGTGTCACTGAGATCTTCCTTTAGTCACACAGCTAGTTAGTATGTATCAGAGATAAGACTCAAACCCAGCTTATCCTGGCTTCACTGTGCTGCCACTCTATTTTATACATTAATGGGCATCAAATGAGATAACAGATATTAAAGTGCTTAGAAATATAGCCAGTTCTATACAAATATAAAATTAATGTAGTCCTCTCATCATTAGCAAATTTTAAAAAAATTAATAATAAAATTCAGCATTTAAAATTAATTCTCAATCTCTTAGTTCTACTACTAACATGTTACAAAAGCAAATCTACTTTCTATGGCTCAGAGCTTCTATAACACAATTTTTTGGCTATGTGCAGACTGATTACAAGTCAACATCTTTTTCAGCTCATGTTAGAACTGATGAATTTCCATCAAGGTGATGGACATATCCAGCTGCACCCAATGCTGGTCTAAATGATTAAGCTGTGTTCAGCCATGGATAACAGTCATTTATTAGAGAAAGGGGCAGTTTCTGTCATGCGTTAGGAAGAAGAAAATTGATGTCAGTGAGAATTATGGAAGGAAGATGGCCTGAGGCCACTGGTTCTGTGATTTTTCTCCTCATTGTTACTACTCAACTGGATCTTTGTGGTCACAGGATGGGCTATCATCCAAGTATTCAGCTACTTAAAGGTAATTAGTTGGTATAGTGGCTAGAATGCTAGACTTTGAGTCATGAGAGACCTGGATTCAAATCCTTATTCAATTGTTGCCTGACTCTGGGTGAAAAATCTCTCTGCACCTCAATTTCCTCTTTAAAATGGGAATGCTAATAGCACTTATTTCACAGGGTTGCCATAAAGATCAAATGATAAAACACATGTAAAGTGTTTTGCAAACATTATTAAAGTGATATAGTATAGGGATAGAAGTCTTCTGATGTGGAAAAAAAATTGTTTTTCCAAATAAAAATGCAGTTCCTGAGAAGATCCATCCAACTATACCATCATCCAGTCATGTCTCTCCATCTCATCCCCAGTGATGACATACAAGGCTGTCAAATTCCTTGCTGTTGTTGTCTTTTGCTCTTATTACATAACTCACCTTCCTCCTATGGGCAACTATCAGTGGCTTCAAAAGGCTGATTCTTACCAAAAGGATTCCTAGGGAATCTGACTAAAGTGAAGTAGCAGGGAGATGGATTTTGGAGACAGCATGGACATTTTTGAGATACCGGATTTGTGTCACTTGAATGGAATGGCAGAGAGCCAAGACAAACCAAGCTATAATGGGAGCAAGAACTTGATTGAGGAACAGAGAGGTCCAAATGGAAAGCCAGCAGGAAAATGGGTTGGGGCAATGCTATTACCATTTATACTGCACTTTGAAGTTTGTAAAGCATTTCCCCAACAACAACCTTGTGAGGTATGCAGTACAAAGATTATTTCCCCCATTTTATAGATAAAAAAAGAGACTCAGAAAACTTGTGACTTGTCCAGGGTCACATGACAGGTATGTGTTAAAGACAAGACTCATACTCTAAGACCAATGCTCTTATCTGGACACTGAGACTCTCCAATCCATCCACTGCACTGGCATTGATGGGTTGGGTATCCAAAAGGGCAGTTAATATACCAACTTGCTTCCTGCTAAAAAGATCCTTGATAAGGTCCAATGGTCCAGATCATAAAACAAATTTCCAAAAATGAGAGAGAATGGGAGAAAGAGAGAGAAAAAGAAAGAGAGAGATAAAGAGACACAGAGAGAGAGAGAAAGAAGAGAAGAGAAGAGAGAAGAGAGAAAGAGCATCTTCTATGTAATATACATACGGCATTTCATTTAAGAAAGCAATATTCTTTACATAAATAGGACTTGATTCTATGAAAAGTCCTCTTAGTGTATCATTTGTTATTTTTTTTAATAAGTCTAGTAAATTGAATTTCATACTTTTGAAGATTTCTAGCATGTCCAAAAACAAATACAATTTTCAGAATGTGATCAGCCTAAATTATGTTTTGATAAACACAGGGAGCACGTCATTTATTCTGATAAAGCATAGCAGGGAACGCCTCACAATATGACATACTCAATGAGCCAATATTTGCTCTAAAAAACACCATCAATTTTCTACCACTGTTGGGGGCTACTATTTCAATTCAAATGAATTATGTCAAATAGTTAGCTTATTTTTTGTTGTTATAAAAACGAGTATATTTTCTAGAGAAGGAAGGATTCAGAAAGATAAAACATAGACTTTCAGAGCTAAAAGGGACCTAAACTTTTATCTAGTCCAACTCCTACCTAAAGAATAAAACCTCTAATGAAGTGCCATGCAGTCTCTGCTTGAACACCTCCATTGACAGGTAATTCACTACCTTTAATGTATACCATTTCATTATTGGACGGCTCCAACTGGTAGAAACTTCTTCCTTATATTTAACTGAAACCTACCTCCTTCTTCCCACCAATCCTGATGCTCATTGTTGGGCCAAATACTATATGTTAATCCTTCAAATGTATGTAAACAGTTATCCTCTATCTCTTAAGTCTTCTCTTTTCTAGGCTAAGCATCTCCAGTCCTTTCAGGCTAGAATCTTTGAGTCCAACCCCTCAATTCTGTGGAGGAGGAAATAGTAATTGAACTTCTTTCACAACCAATAAAGAGACTACATATAAATATATAGTATAATTTAGATGAGATATTGAATTTACTAATCTCCCAAATACCAATGAGAAACTGTGGTTTATTTTTATAGGTTTTATCCCTATGGTTGGAGGATATATTGCTAATATATATTGTTGGCTTAACTATATTTTCTAACTGAATGTAGGAATAGGTAAATCTCGTAAAACTTAATAATTTGTATTAATTGCCTATGGACTCTAAACTGTTAAGATGATTGACAGGGTGTGTCAAAAGTGTTATTGCAGTTTTCTGTTAAAAGTTTTAAACATCACTAAGACTTTTGGGATCCCTTAAAATTACCAGTGTCTTAAAACACTAATAGATCTGTGATCTCATCCATGTGGGGATTCCTTTCAGTGATGCAGTTCACAATTCTTCCATGCCTGTGCATTCTATATGACTCTTTCCCCATGTTATTTCTTAAATTCACTACAGGGGCTCTCCCAGTTGTCCCATGGTGATCTTTCTCACATTATTGGTATGCTGATCATCAAAGGATGGGCTAGCCACATATAGAGAATAAAAGATAACCAACAGTCAGTATGCATTCTCCATTGGTAACCTTGCAATGTCAAGAGAATGTGAAGAAGGTCCCTTAGACCATTGAAGGGACATTGCCCCCATCTACCATCCATCATTTTGAACATATGGGAGGACACGGACAGAAGGATAGACAGACATGGATAGGTTATAATTAACATCTCTGGAAGGAATTCCCACATATATGAGATCATGGCTCCACTGGAATATTGGCATATTATTAAATATAGCTAATGTAAGTCTTGCTATCTAGTATCTATAAGAAATTGATAATTAATGAAAGCACTTCTAATTCTCAATAGATATTATCAACTGACCAAAATAAAGCAGGCAATTTGCAAAAGACAAAACACATTGTAAATAATTATCTAAAAAAAAAATTTAACCTCTCAAATAACCCAAGAAATTAAAATTAAAATAACTCTGAAATACCATCCACATACTCACTGAATTGGTAACAAAAATTAAAAGGGTCTGAATTACTTCTTTATGGGACTGTAAATTAAATAGATAGTAATAACTTAGGCATGCATATAGATATTTATTTATATAGCACTTCTTCTGAGATCATTCCTTCCCAACTCACATTAGTCTATTGTGGGAAATGGTGTCTCCATCAGATGGATTTTTCAGGTGGGCACAATAATTCAGCTGGATGTGTCAATATGTTGGACTCTCTGGGTTGTTCTTTGATGGGCAGCCATAATCTTTCAGGGGTGGGGAACCTATAGCCTTAAGGCTAAATGTGGTCCTCTAGGTCCTCAAGTGTGGTCCTTTGACTGAATCCATTCTTCAGAACAAATCCCCTTAATAAAAGCATAACCACCTGCAGCTACTGGCTTGGCTAGGTAGTAACATACTCTTTTAAAGTTAGTGTGCTACTATGTCTTTTCAGTTAGGATAACAACCCTTACCCTGGCATTGGCAAAAGCCTCTCCTCTTTGACTCTCTTGGAGTACAGATGCTGAGATTCATTACCTCCAGGCAAGAGGTGGGAGAGAGTTGGCCATTTTTTATTGATAATCCTTAACTGTTTAAAGTCATTCCCTTAGCTTCTGATAATCAGTCCTTATTTAATAATTTATACTTTCCAGATCCTTTGGGAATAGGAATTGTTATCATCATCATCATTAATGATAATATCTAGAATTTACATAGCTCTTTAAGTTTTGCAAAAAAAACCCCAAACCCTTTACATATGTTAAATCATACAGAGAAGGATGGCTAGCAGCAAAAATAAGTTTTCAGTGTCTTTGCTGGTCTCTTCATACTCAACTGAGCTTTTCTAGTCTCATACCTTTCCTAAAGTATAAAATATTCATTTCTGCATCTGAACCTTTAAAAATATTCATGTTTACATTTCTCTGTCTTTCTTCCCTTTAAGACCTTAAGGTTCTACTGAATTCTCCCAGGGGACCTTATCACATTGTTTTTGTATGTAGTACTCTAAGGTTTGTAAAGCTCTTCCTTTCTACTGATACCAATGTTATTATCCCTATCATATATATGAAGAAACTGTGGATCTGACAAATTAACTGACTTGCTGACTGTAATTTACCAGCTGCATGGGTAGGTAGTGTTTGAAGCAGGATTTGAATTCAGTTCTACAGACTACAAATTCAAAAGTCCATCCATTATACATGCTCTCAGCTGAAGGAATTTTAAATTAATGCAGTCTTTTTGGAAAGGCATCTATTAATCAGAAAAGGAAAAAGGTGCTATAGAAAGAGCAGTAGCTTTCAAATTAAGGAAACTGAATCGAAATTCTATCTCTGTCACTACATGTGTAAGGCAAATGACTTAAAATCTCTGGACCTCAGTTTCCTCATCTGTGAAATAAAAAGGCAAGTCTAGATGACCTCTAAAGTCTTTTCTAGTCCAAGTCTATGATTTTATGAACTACTTATAATGACATAGTTATAATAATAACAAAGATCATAATCCTGGAGGCAGTCATTTACTCAATAAATATCACTATTGAAATTTATCCAGAGGATTTAATTTAAAAAGAAAAAAAATCCTTTCTAAATAAAAATATTTACAGCTGCTTCATTTGTAACAGTGAAAATCAGGAAATAATCTCTATGTCCTGTGGCTGGGGAATGGCTGAATACATTGTTTATAACAGTGTAATGAAATACTGTTATATAACTAAAATGACAAATACACAGAATTTGAACTATGGAAAGGTATCTGAGATGATTCAAACAAAAAAAAGCAGAACTAAAAGAAACATATATACATTGACTGCAACTATGTAGTAAAAATTGAGATGAATACAGATGTGAAATGGCAGTCTGGTTAGAGATGGAGAGAGCAGGAGAGGAAGAGAAGGGAGAGGGAGGAAGAATGTGTGTGTGTGTGTGCATGTGTGTGTGTGTGTGTGAGAGAGAGAGAGAGAGAGAGAGAGAGAGAGAGAAAGAGAGAGAGAGAAAGAGAGAGAGAGAGAGAGAGAGAGAGAGAGAGAGAGAGAGAGAGAGGAGAGACAGAGTCAGACAGTGACAGAGAGACAGAGACAGACAGAGACAGAGAGACAGAGACAGAGAGAGACAGAGAGATAAAGCCCAAAGCCAGGACCAGATAAGAAAGAATCAGTCTATTAGTCAATAAACATTTAAGTGCCTACTATGTACTGGACACTAAGCCAAGCACTAAAACTAGGGAGCAGGAATATTGCTTCCTCAGGTCCATAGCCATTGAACAAATAATACAATTTAGAGCCAAAAGATCGAGGATAAAATTATGGTTCTGCCACTTATCAGTCATGTGGATGAGTCAAGTAACTTCCTTGGGGCTCAGTTTCCTCATCTTCAAATCAAGGTGATTGAGTGAGATGACCTCTCACGTCCCCTGTAGCTCTATGTCAAGGATCCTAAGTTACAGTCAGGGGGACAAAATGACTTCATTGTAGGGATCATGGAAGGAAAAGATCTATTGTGGATTCTGGTTTCCTATATCCACAGCTGAAGGTTGGGGAAGCAGATTCCAGAAGGGTGAAACATCAAACAGCCTTGTCCGACCTTGTTCACTAACCAGAGAGGAAGAATTATACAAGCACAAAGTGGGAAGGTATTCAAAAAGATCTATGAGTCTTAGTGCACTACCAGGCTCAATTTGAGCCAAAGTGACATGGCAAGTCAAAAAGGTGAATGGGTTTCTAGGTTCCATTAAAAGAGGTGAAGATTAAGGAATAAAGTAGTGATTGTCCCACCTGGTATCAGTCCACATCTTTAATATTGTGCTTATCTCTGTTCCCTGTAATTATTTCAGTTTCTACCTGCAATTCTTGGAATCTTATGGGATTTTATACAGAAAAATAGGCTGTGCATGCTTTCTAATTTAGGCATATATTTGACACCCATCCAGGAGTTTCTGTTTCTGATCCTGTTTGTTTAAAGAATCCTCCCAAAGACTGTGTGTCCCTGGTTATCTTGTACCTTGATACTACCTTCACTTATTCATGTTCTTTTTTGACCAAAACAGTTACAGAAGAAGAGACTCATTTTCTCTTCCCAGTCACCTGGAAGTTACCACTTCCCCATAAATGGAATCTGATCCCAGAATAGCAGCTCTGCAGTGGATTTCCACTCATCTCATCTCACTTCCTGACACCTGTATTCATTTCCAAGCAAAATAAGGCTGATTGCAGGCACATAGATACACCCACAAGAACATGAGAGCACACTTAGAAAAATGGACTCCAGAATTTTAAGATATATTGCCACAGCTCCTTCCATCTGCTAATCTACCCTGATTCCAATGAGCTGGGGAGCAGGAGGAAGGAAATGCCAAATGTTTTTGGGGCTGTGGCTGTTATGAAAGAAAGATTTTAAGAGTGACTGATAAAGATATAGATTATCTATGATGCCTCCTTTCTAAATGTCAAGGTTTTGGTTGACTCAATCGGAAAGAAGAAAAAGGTCAAAATTGCCTAAACAGTCTCAAAAACACAACCCATATTTCTCCCTTTTATACAACCTTTCATTCCTTTCAATGAGCATTAAAAGTCTATTATGTACTGGACCTTGGGGATAGGGCCTTAACTTTTGATTTCATTGGCACGGAGAACTCCCAGATAAGGAAGCTAACTGTCTCTATCAATTCAGGTGAGGCCCTTTTCTGCAACTTTTAGTTATAGATTGCTGCCCGGAACACTGAAAGGTTAGGTGACTTGTCCAGATTTGCACAACTAGTATGTATCAGAGGCAGGTTTGAATCCAGGCCTTCTTTTTTTTTTGTCTTTTTGGAGGGAGGAAGGCAGAGCAACTGGGGTTAAGTGACTTGCCTAAGGTCACATAGCTAGTAAGTGTTAAGTGTCTGAGACCAAATTTGAACTCAGGTCCTCCTGACTCCAGGGCTGGTGCTGTATTCACTGCACCACCTAGCTGCCCCTAACCCAGGCTTTCTTGCTCTTTCTCTACTGTAACAGTGATCAAAAGTGAAAGGATCATGGTGAGGGAGCTTACAATCAATGCCTGGAAGATGTTCTCCATTCACCTGAGATCTTTCCTGTTCCCCTCAGATGCTAGTTGCTCTCCCCATGACCCCAATTACATTGCATTTACTTTGTATACACTTACATATGTATATGATGTCTTCCTCTACAGAAAGAGCATCCTTGCTCCTTGAAGGTAGGGATGTTTTCCTTTAAGCCTTTGTTTCCCTAGTGTCTAGCACACTCTCTGGTATGTAGAAGTGCTTAACTGGTGCTTACTAACTGATGAATTGATTCTACCTTCCCTCAGCAATCACCCCCAGTGGGGTATCTGATGATGCTCCCTAGCATTTTCTAATACTCTAATGCAGTGGTTCTCAACCTGTGGGTTATGTTCAGTTTGTAACAATGAAAATACATCCTCCATGTCAGATATTTACATCATGATTCATAACAGTAGCAAAATTACAGTTATGAAGTAGCAATGAAAATCAAGGGTTGCGGCATTAGGAAAGTTGAGAAGCACTGCTCTAATGGGTCTGCAATCTTATCAATGTAGCTACTCCTTCCCTCTGTGCAGCTCACAATCCATTCATACTTGCTCGTTCCTTGTCCTCACATGAACTCGCCCCAGTGGGTCTATCCATCAGGCTTCCTTGCTTTTTTGTGACACTGTGGATACTAATGGAGAATTCAAGATATCTGATAGTTCTAAGTACTAAATGAAGTATTGGTATGCTAAATAAGTGAAAAATCATCATTAAACATTCTTGTTTAGAAGATGAGGAGGTAGAACAACATGGTTTTTAAGACCTGCTCCTTCCAGTTCTAATATTCTACGTTCTGTGTTTTAAGGCTCTTTCCAGCTCTAATATTTTGTGATTCTGAATTCTAAATTGACTCTGTTTAAAGATAGCTGTAAAAGGCTTTAAAAATCGGCAAAGATTATTTTAGTGCTGTGATTTTCTTTCATATGACTTCCTACTTGAGAATTAGCAAGTAGCTACCCCGGAGCCCCTCAGCGAGGAAATAACTATTTTTTTTTTTACCTTACTGTATCAGGTCTCACTTGATAGACTGGATAGCATCATTACAGTGACTTCCTTCTTAAAGAAGACATTGCCTTCATTTCAGGGAAAACTTCATACTTATTATTTAGCTCCAAGTGTTAAGTGGTTCTTTCCTTTTTCTTCCTCCTGTCACATCCTTCTGCCATTCAACTTTCTGACACAGGTCAGGTTGAAGCAGTCTGACTGAAATCTCAGTGAACCACAAAAATGTATAAAAGGAAAAGCATTCAGTCCCCTTGAGACCATTATGACCCAAACTGGCAGCCTGACAGGCCAGTTTAAACTATCCCAATCTTCCTATTTTTATGCACAGAAACCAGTATCAGTGAGTTTGTTGACCTGAAAGAATAAGCACAATCACTGAGACAAGGGAGAACGGGGGCGAGAGAGGCTGGAATTTGAGTTTTGTGACCTCTGCTTTGTGCTGTCACACCCTGGAAAACATGGAAAAGAGAGAGAACAGTGCCCAGGCACAAGGGATCCTGACACATTGTGAGCCTGCTTACAAAAAATGCCTTGCATAAGATTTGCTGGCAGGACTTTTAGTGCAGGCTCCATCAATAGATGACTGCTGGTCATTTTGAAACTGGCTGGCTACACTTGTACCAAGGAAAAATATGAATTGTACCAGTCTGAATTTATGTGAGAATGAGGATGAATCATCAACTTGGGCTATCAATTTGGGTCATGGTGGTCTGTCTCAGAAGTACTGAATCTTTCTCCTTGTTTATGTGTTTCTGTGGTCCACTGAAATTTCAGCCAGATTGCTTCAACCTGACTTGGTGCCAGGAAATTGAATGGTAAAACGAGGTGGCACAGGGGAAGAGAAATGAAAGAAGAGCCACTTAACACTTGGAGCTAAGTAATGGATATGAAGTTTTTCCTGAAATGAGGCAATGTATTCTTTGTGAAGGAAGTAGTTGTTTGTCCTATAAGGAATGATGATATCAGGTCTATCAGGTAAGACCTGATACAGTAAAGTCAGAAAATGAATCATCAGGTAGTAGTGGCCAGTTATTCCTTTGCTGACAGACTCTGGAGCAGCTTTTTGTTGGCCTGATCATGAAAACAAGGTCTAGTAGTCTTTCCAGGGCATGTATTCAAGATGTGACAGAGAACCAACCTCATGTCACCCTCCCCCCCCCCCAAAGTATCAAAACTTCATAGCCACCACCTTTCTCTGATGAGTATTTCAGAACAAATGATACTGCAAGAAAGAATCTAGAAAGCATTGTCAATGATTATGAAATTTTAGGCAAGAGACTAAATTGGGTAATTGGATTTGGATTTCTTGTCCATAGATTAAAATAAAGGAATAAATTTTGGCTCATAGGTGGAGTAAATCTTACAAGGGCTAGTAAGAATGTATCTGTCTGGAGTCTAATGAAACAGGCTTTTAAATTAAAAAGAAAGAGGGAGAAGAAAACTGTTTTCATATAATAACCTGGTTCTGCTCACAAAACGATTTTCTTAAAGCGCAGGTCCAAACATGTCAACCTCTTCCACCCTCCACCCCAACACACACATACTAACACACACACACACACACACACACACACACACACTCAATAAACTCCAGTGGCTCTCCAAACACCTCTAAGATCAAGTACAATATGCTCTGTTTGGGATAAAAAGCCCTCCTCCTACCTTTCCAGTCTTCTTAAACCTTATTCCCTGACAGGGACTCTTTGATTCAGTGACTCTGCTTCCTTACTGTTCCACAAACAAGTCACTCCATCTCTCTTGGCTCTGGGTATTTTCTCTGGCTGTGCCCTAGGCCTGGAATGCTTCCCTCCTCATCTCCACCTCCTGGGTTCTCTGGCTTCCTTCCGGTCCCAACTGAAATGCCATCTTATAAAGGAAACCTTTCCCAACATTTCTTAATTCTAGTGCCTTCCCTTTCTTAACATTTCCTGTTGCTTCCGTATATAACTTTCTTAGTATATATTTGTTTGCTTGTCATTAGATTTTCAAATTCCTTGAGGGAAGGGATTGTTTTTGCTTCATTTTGCATTCCCAATGGTTATCACAGTGCCTGGCACATTATAATTACTTAAATGTTTATTGACTGACTGAGGTACATCAATATGTAGTGATTAGTAAATATGGGAGGGCATAAAGAAGATAACCTTTGCTTGGTGAGGATGGGATGACCTGACTACAGAGAGAAGGACAATTGATTCAACTCTTATTTGACTTGTTTTCCTTGCCTTGGGGAATGATCTTTAAATTAGAAAAGAGAAAATAGAAATGACTAAGAGGGAGTTGATATCAAAGATAAAAGAGGTCTAATGAATAGAGTACTGGTCCAAAGTTAGGAATATTTGGATTCAAGTCTCACCTCCAAGTTGCTTCACTTTTCAGACCTCTGGAGAAAGTGTCCACTTGCATTAGGACAGGCAGAGTCCTCTTCTGGGGGAGGCCAGGAGTGTTCCATATACCCAGAGGGATGCTGGTAAATATCTAACAATCTGTTTTCCAAAAAAGTTAAAATTCTAAAATTTTATCTTCATCATTAACATTTTCTCCATAATTTTCTTTTTTTTAAGTTAATTTTTGTTAATTTTAGTTTCCTTCATTCATTTCCACGAGGTTTTGAGTTACAAATTTTCTCCCCATCTTTCCCCTACCCGCCACTCCAAAACAGTGATACCACGGTATACCCCCTCCCCCAATCTGCTGTCTCCTATATCCTCCCCCATCACCCCTCTGACTTTCTGGTAGAGCAAGATGGATCTCCCTATCTCAGTGCCTGTATATCTTATTTCCCAGTTGCATGTTAATAATAATAATAATAATAATAATGATATATATATTTTTTAACCTTTGATTTTAGAACTTTAAATTCCAGATTCTTTCCCTTCCTCCCTTGTCACTCACCCCCACTGGAAAGACAAGCAATTCACTACAGGCTGTATTTATGTAGTTATGCAGAACATCTCCACAATGGACATATCGTGAAAGATTGACTATATTTCCCTGCATCCTATCTCACCCTGCACTCGTTCTATTCTCTACCTTGTCCCTGTGCCTTTACAGAAGTGTGTGCTTCTAACAATTCTCCCTCCCAACCTGCCCTCCCCTCCATCACTCCTCCTTTCATCCCCTTCCCCCCTACTCTCCTGTAGGGCAAGATATGCAATTAAGAGCGTATGTCATTCCCTCACTAAGCCAAATTCAATGAGAGTGAGATTAATCCATTCCCTTTTGCCTTCCTGTTCTTCCCCTCCATTGTAACAGTTATCCCTTGCCTGTTCTATATGAGATGCTTAACTCCATTCTGTCTCTCCCTGTCTCCTCTCATTCTATTCCTCTCCCACTTCTCAATTTCACCTTTTAAAATATCATCCCTTCCTATTCAATTAATCCTTTGCCCTCTGTCTATGTATACCTGTACACACATATACACACACTCACATATGTATTCATATGCATATAGACCAATGGTTCTCAACCTGCCTAATGCTGTGACCCTGTAATACTCATATGTGGGTGTATCTGCATGTGGGTGGACTCGCCTGAGACAGATAGAGGAATGGTGTCTCGGTTCCTAAGACCATCGGAAATATGTGTTTTCCAATGGTCTTAGGTGACCCCATTTGACCCCCAAAAAGGTTGCGACCCACAGGTTGAGAACTGCTGATATAGATCCTCCTACGTAAGACATATGTGTATGTATACATATATATACATTTATATTCCCTTCACCTATCCTCATACTGAGAAAAGTTTCATAAGTTACAATTCTCATTTTTCCATGTTGGCATGTAAATAGTTCAACTTTGATAGGTTCCTTATGGTTTCTTTTCCATGTTTACCTTCCCAAGCTTCTTGTGTTTGAATGTCAAATTTTCTATTCAGTTCTGGTTTTTTCCTCAAGAATGCTTGAAAGTCCTCCACCTCATTGAATAACCATATTTTCCTCTGAAACATTATACTCAGTTTTGCTGTGTAGATGATTCTTGGTTTTAATCCTAGCTTCCTTGATCTCTGGAATATCATATTCGAGGCCCTTCGATACCTTAATGTAGAAGCTGCTAGATCCTGGGTTGTCCTGATTGTGTTTCCACAGTATTCAAATTGTTTCTTCTTGG